>JASCZW010002018.1:0-102145 GCA_034211315.2 Aedes japonicus | reverse complement strand
CCCTCAAATGAAAAAGCATGTGCGGCCACACATAGTGGTTATTTGTACGCATAGGAAGTCTTATATTATTTGTTGATAAAATTGCAAAATTCATGTGTGGGACACATAGATATTATCATTGCTTTTTTATCAGTGTAGAAACGCTGTTAAAAATAATTATTGTGTTTTAATTTTGAGCGAATCAAGCTTTTTATAAAAACTGGTACAGTGATAAAAAGCAATGGTAAATTTTATGTGTCCCACACATATATTTTTGCAATTTGACCAAGAAATGATACCTATGTGTAAATCTACATACATTCTATATGACACATAAACTCAATGTATGTTCACACATATTTTTCATTTAGCACATAAACTTTATTTGTGATTCTCCATGAGTTCTTTTTATGCGTGGACACATAAATGTTATGCAAAATTCCACAAGATTTTCGTCGATAAATATGTGTCCTTTTTTATTAGTGTAGAATATAGTAAATGCATCCATTCGTATCTTTAGAATTTAGAAAACCGAAATAAACCATCATCTCACGAACTTCCACGCTACCACAGAAAAAGATAAATATTCAATGTTCCATATTGGTCTAATAATTCGCATATGGAATAAAATCGTGATTACATCCAATTCATCGTTACATGCATGTTTTTGTTTAAATCACAGAAGCACATCAAATTGATACTAACTTAATTTTTCACTCCCTCTTCATCAGCTGTTGGCTTGACCAACTGCACATGCATTCATGCATTGCCCTTTTTTTCTGCAACACGATGCTGCATATTCTGCAACCATTGATCAGCAAGCGCGAATGCACATGTCATGAGCGCCAAACGTAAAAACGCCACGCCACCAGTAGAAAAGGAGAGAAAAAGAACAAACATTGAATACATCATATTAATAAATTTTGCATAAATTTCACACTCCTCCGAATCCCATATACAGCAAATACGCCACACACTGTAGCGCACTGGAAAGAATAGAGGAAATCAACAACCGCGTGGTGCGCATGCAGCGAAAAAAAAATCTGGTGCCTGTGGCAAAGTTGCTCCTATCCTTATGCCAACAGATTCGAACTTCAGTTGCACAGCGGAGGAAAGGCAGGCCTTGCGACGAGGCTCCAACGTGTAACACAGTTGGCCAAACGTGACTGGCATTGAAATCGAACAGCAAAATTATAAAAAATACATGCATTCATTCATTCAGTTATGATAGAGTCCAGAGGGTCCAGGGTCTGCTGCTTTGCTTCTATAGATGGGATATGGTCAATATTGCATCGGTTCGGATTGAAATAATCGATATAAGCCGATGACTAGACGTCATCCGAGGACTGTCCTGTTTGATATGTAAATTGCCAAAATGTTGCCTTGTATTTGTTATTGTTATGGTGCAAGTTTTTGGTTTTTCCCTTATTCCTCTGCTGTGTCTCATGCTTTCAGAAGTATTTGCTTTACAATGTGGATTTCCTGTGTTCACACTTTTTTGTTGGCATTCGGTTTATTTTATTCAGACCAACCACCAAACAAACTCATCCATTCATCGGATCCTCTTTGGAGCCATTCAAATGTTAATCGCTGAACAATGCGGTTTCGGGGTTTGCCACTTCGGAAAGTTTGACTCATTTCATGTGAAATTGTGGCAATTTTATTTTGTTTAACGAAGATTCGTAGTAGTCGTTTTGTTTGATTTTTGCTTTTTTATGATGCAATTTTAATTGGTATAAATTTAATTAGGGTATGTGTCCCTTGACTCAGCCTATTATGCAACCATAGATTACATTTTTGATTATAACTCTTAAAGTTTACAAGCTGAAGGCGAGATTCAACTAGTTCTACACTTGCTAAGATAAGTTTGATAAGACATTTGGTAGCATGTATCACGAAAAGTTACACAACTCTCATTATAAAGTAAGAAACTTTCAAGGGATATGGATTTAATGTCGGTCTATAGGCACCAAATTGGGTCTATTCATGGATGCAACTTCGTCTTATTCGATGGATTTATTACTAAATGCAGTCTTTGCACAGTATTTTCATCTGATTCTATGAATTAAGGCATTGCCAGCTGTATTCGCTTTACTAAACACAAAATTTCACAAAACAAACTATAGTAAAACTGCTTTGAAAGACATAAGTGATGTTCATATATGATTTATAGCCATTCAATAATGAAAACATTATAAATCACTATACAACGACTTAGTTCCTTCGGTTTGTGTTAAGACGAGCCACTTGAACATAAGCAACCACACACACATGCATTTTCACTTGAAATTTTACCATTAACAACCTTTTACTACGTTGTTGATACAACAGGCCATAATTAGGAACATACAAAAAATATGTCCCCAACATTGGGTCTACGATTTTCTTGTAAAATATTTGTTGTTTTAGCTATAGGAACAGTTAGTTTGTAACGTGTAACTATTTTCTGTACATCCAGACTGCATTCCTTGCTTTATCGATTCAATTAAGCCAAGTTTAGATCACTTGAAGATCGTGTAGATCATCTGTTCAGCTTAACCAGTGAAATCATCATGCCCCAAAAAGTTCAAGAAATCGAAAATTACGCGGAAGTGAAAAACTATAAGTTGATTAATATTATCTTAATTGCTTCGGATTACATCGGATCATCTTAATAGCAACATGATTTTGTTGATTATTGCTAAATTAATGACACATTTTGTACATAGGCCGAATGAAGGAGCTAGGCTAACATTACATCCCCTTACCCTATATTGAGCTTTTGATTCGCAAAGCATTTCATTTTTCGTATCTTTGATTCTTACCAGGCACCAAGGAAGAAGTAGCCGCCCTAGCAACACAAAAAACATGTGAGTCATAAAATTCGTGATAGAAAGTTGTATAATACTACTATACGCGAATTTTAGAAGAACAGTTTTTCAATATTTTTTTTATAATAACATTCATGTTTTTCATATACCTAATGTAAATTAATAGGCTTCATAAAAAAAAAAGCTGGAATCAATATCTTGATTCCAGTTTGTCTTGAAGATAAAGAGTCTTAGAAATGTAAGGAGTGTTTAATACAAGGGTTGGATCGCTCAGCACACTATTCTTCGGCGCAATTGGTTAGTGTGTCTACATGCGATGCAATGTTCTGGGAGTTCCCGTAATATGCCGAAGATTCCTGAAGTAGGGAAGGACTTGAGAGATGACCATTTCCGTTGAAGGCCCCAATATAGTCACACAATGCATGCCGACTTCGATTATTCCTTCGAGTTTGTTGGACTTTGTAGCTGGAGTTTTACGCACCTTCCGGACTAGGGCATTGATGAATAACTCCGGTCTTCCTCAGGGCATCCGGAGGGTCTCGATCACCTGCGGTACTGCTGCTGGTAGTACCAAGCGACTGCGCACTGTTTTGAGCGCTGGCCCCGAAAAACATCGTTGTAAGCGAAGCATGTTTTCCCCATTCGTATATCCACAAGCTTCTGTGGTGTAGCGGTAGCTGGAGATGAATATCAGAATCGCCGAAGAATCGAAAAAGTTCTCTAGCCAGGGACTGCCTAGTTGCTAACGTTTGTATTAAAAAAAAAATTCGGATGGTGATAAAAAAAAAGCTTAGACAGATAATTGCTTTTGAGAAATTTCCCATGGAAAATAATTAATTAAGCTTTCTTGCAAAGAAAAAATCTACGACTTGGGTACCACATCGATATTCAGCTGCTCCATCTCCTTCAACGACCGCTTCGAGTAGTGATCCGATGCCAGATCCGGCCAGAACATCGCGTCTTCGCCCTTATGATATTTCTTGATAAATGACGTAACTTACAGCAGGCATTTCGTACTATAAATTTACCCGTTCACGCTGATTATCAGCCACAGCAGCACCTTCTTGGGGAACTTGGTGTGTGAAATGAACCTCACCTCAGAGCGCACTTCCTTCGTCGGGGAAGGAAAATACGAAGTGCCCTGCCAGTCTTTGCCATCCAGGGTGAGATAGGTCTTGTCGTCCATCACCACCGTCACGTCGCGATTCGCCGGGAAAATCGAGTTGACCATCTAATTCAGCCGCTTCCGCTGCACCATTGCATGCAGCTCCGAAACCAGTAGAAGTGACTTCCGCTTCCTGACATGTATGTTCATGTTCGCCAGGTACTTTTTCACTGGTTGACCGGTTGAACCGACCTCCCAGCCAAGCGCACGCAGCGATGTAGCCACTTTTCCCTCGGGTTTCCTCTTCAACATCCTTTGGAGCTTCTTCTCGCTCAGGGTCGTCGGCCGTCCGTAACCGGGCTTTCTTTCGATGCTCTGATGGTTGTCCAATAGTGCCAAGATACTGTAGATGCCGGAACGGGCGTATTCGGCATCCACAAAGTGCCGCACGATGTCCGTATTCGACACGGCGGGGTGCCGTCGTTTGAACGCGCACACTTCTTAACAATGTTGCTTCACTGTTTTTGACATCAAGATTAGAGTTCGACTGATAGAGCTGTCGAGTTGTGTCTGCTGACACATGGGTTACTATGATTGATGCTTCATGGGTAGTTTCGTCAGTGCGGGTGAAGGTAAACCCATCAAAAATCGGCAATTTTTGTCCATTTTTTTAATGCAAATGTTAGCTGCTGCTGCGGAATGCATGGTAAGTATCGGAGTCATAGTTTGTTTTCTTTGCAATGAATCTGAGTTTTGACTGATAAAGGGGCGCGCCTTTAAAGCTGTTGCTGCGTTGGACGTACTTGTCCGTGGCTTGGAATCATCTGAATAGATCCATATTAGTCAGTTGAGCGCTTTGTGACTGACGAGGGGAAAAAGTATGCATTCCGATGATTCGACTTACCGAAGGCCAGGATTTATCCGGCGATATCATTCCTCCTACTGCTCCGTCAACGGATTGGTAACCAGAATGCATCTGATCATCTTCGGCGGCCGTCTGCAACGATCGGTTAACCTTGGGTATGGTGCCGGAATGGTTTATCGCGCGCGACGTACTCGCTGCTGGATGCGACGTTTGCTTTTCCATCGGTTTGTTTGCATTCCGTCGTAGAGCCGATACTTTGGCGGCTGCACCTGTCTCAATGCTTTCCGAAAGTTTGCGGCAATACTCTACCTGAGAATATACAGCAGACGCCGCATGAAAAGTGTTTCCAAACGTCACAGCGGTCGCACTGGACCATACCCTCTGCACCGACCAGATGTCGACAGACCACACAGTTCAATTCCTCAGTATATCGTGCTTTCGTCGTCGGACGTTTATCCATTCCGGCGAATTTTGAAGCTTTGTCAGGAAGAGGTGCAATGAAAAGACGGCCCAGTCTTGAAAGCGTAAGTGTGCTTCTGCTAACATCAAAAATTCAATGTAAGTACAAATATTAACAACCTGTCTTCATTTGTTAACGCATTTAATATCATAATTAAACTCGATAGTTTTATCACAGACATACAACCATAACACTCCAAATTTGTTCATCGTACGTGAATTTAAGACCAATTCAAATGTTTCTCGCGTTGAGTATCGAACGGGCGAACTGCATATAGCGATTTCTCTTCTTTGATCCGAAAATAATTGATAACTACAGGTAAATGAGTTGGCATATCCGTTGCGATAAAGGATAACCATAGACTAAAGGCCACCGCACAATAGCGCGTCCCGCGTCGCGTCACGTCAGCTGTCAACGCCAGCGTTTGGTACTAAAACGCGCACATGACGCGCAGGACGCTATAGACCACACAATACAGCGTCAACCAAGCATACGCGTAAATTTGTTCATTTTGAATGTGAACTGATAATTAATGTTTCAATTTTCGCTGGTGATAATGGAACCTGTTCAACGTGTGGCAACTTCTTTAGTTGCATTATATTATCTCGGTGAATTCACCTCTTCTAGAAGTTCGCGCAGATGGTGGGTACGTCCATCAAATCGAAACCGCGACAACGATGGATATTACGAGCAGGAATTCGAACGAATGCGACAAAAGGATCCTGGATATTTTCAAGATTCCATTCGTATGAGTATACGAACTTTTGATCTGCTTCTTAGCAAAGTGTGCAGCAGACTTGAACAAATTTCATTCCGCAAACCGATATTACCGAGTTGCAGACTGTTTGTTGCACTAATGTAAGTATTTTCAATACAAAAATCGATAGATTTCAGCGTCACAATTTCTAAGTTTATATATTTTTATAGGTATCTTGCGCATGGTACTACAATATCGGTTTTGGCCCGAATTTTTAAAATGGGTGAGTCAACTGTTCGGTCAATTACCTAGGAAGTATGTGACGCGCTCTGAGATGTGCTATAACCGGAATATATGCCTGTGCCCACTGAACAAGATTGGAAGAAATACGCAGAAGAGTTTTCTGAAAAATGGAATTTTCCAAACTGTTGCGTCGCAATCGACGGAAAGCATATCGCCATACAATGTGCTCCTAACGCCGGCTCAGTTTATTTTAACGATGAAGGCTTCCATTCCGTTGTTTTAATGGCTTTGTGTAATGCAAATTACGATTTCCTTGTTGTGGATGTTGGTGCATTTGGCGGGAATAGTGACGGCGGTACACTCAGTAGCAAAAAAAAAGCCGAGCAAAATTTTGTTAGCAAAAAACTCCATGTTCAACCTCCTGTAACTTTGTCAATTATCCATATTCTTAGCTAAAAATTTCACAAAATTATACAAAATGTATAGACCTAATGTGGTCAAAATTTCATGTTGGTAGAATTTATAGATTTGAAGTTACCATAACATATGTGAAAAAAGTCATTTTTGGACATAGCAATTTCAAAAATCCGTATTTCTGTGAAAAATTTAAGTAGCATATTACAAATTTCTCCATAGCTTATAAAAGTACAGAAAATAATGTGGACAAAATTAGAAATGTTTTCATCAAGTGGTTTGGACTACAGCTGGCGTCAAAGTTGACGCACCAACATGAGCATTTCCCTTTTTCACCCGATACTGACCTTGCTGAAACATCGGTGCAAAAAAAAAGCCGAGGTAGTCAATATTTCTTGTTCTGATCTTTGAAAAATATCAGATGATCTCAGTTAAATTTAAAATCTTTTATGACAGTTTGACACAAGCTGCTGTTTTATTCCAGTGTTTTAAATTGACAAGATGCTTGTTTTGCTTATGTTTAGTCTCCTACATTAAAAGTGATTTTAACCATCGATCCTAAATCTTAAACCAATCGAACGCATTTATAGCATAGACTAACTCTAACACCAGTAGGTCCCATACAAATATGATTTTTTTCTTGGCTCAGTCAGTACTAGCACATCGGTCCCAAGCTCGATCCCAAGCTCAATAATGCGCCCCTAATAATGAACTCACACGAACACACTCATAAATATTTTGTCAAAATAACACAGCAAATCAAAACAACGACACAAATATATACAGCAAGGTACTGGCTTCAAAGTGTACTTTGGACCAAGGGGTTCTACAACAGTGAACCAATTTAAAATCGCTAGTTGCATATTGATTGTTGTTTATAATCAGGTGAAAATTGTTAGTGTTTGCGCTTAATTTAACCCTCGAAATGGTAGCTTCTACTAGTAATCCTCAGTGTACTGAGATATGCGGAAGCGGCCATCTTGAACCAATCGAGCAGCGAGAACTGTCAAAATCTGAGCCAAACGAACATGTTTACTGTTGGCTGAAATGCTTCGATTGCTGTTTTATTTGTATAGGAGCCATCCCTTTCTGATAGGGGAGGGTCTCAAACTACCATAGAAACATTTTTTGTCTCCAAAAAGCCGCACATGCCAAATTGGGTTCTATTTGCTTGATTAGTTCTCGAGTTATGCAGAAATTTGTGTTTCATTTGTATGGGAGCCCCCCCCCCTCTTACCAGAAAAAGGAGGGGTTTCGAACCACGGAAGAAACTTGTCTTGCCTCCAACATCCCCACATGCCAAATCTGGTTCGATTGCTTGGTTAGCTCTCGAGTTAAGCAGAATTTTCAGTTTCATTTGTATGAGGGTCTCCCCTTCTAGAAAGGGGAGGGGTCTCGAATCACCATTGAAACATTTCTTGCCTTCAAAAAACCCCACATGCCAAATTTGGTTCCATTTGCTGGATTAGTTCTTGAGTTATTGCCGTAACTTCTGTTTCATTTGAATGAGAGCCTCCCCTTTCAGAAGGGGAAGGGGTCTCAAACCACCATAGAAACTTTGTTTGCCTTCAAAAACTCCCACATGCTAAATTTGTTTTTTTTGCTTGATTAGTTCTCGAGTTAAGTAGAAATAAGTGTTTCATTTGTATGGGAGCCCCCCTTTCCTGAGAAGGGAGGGGTCTCTAACTGTTATAAGAACATTTCCCTGGCCCCATAAATCCCTCCATACAAAATTTCACGATGATCGGTTCAGTAGTTTTCGAGTCTATTAGGTTCAGACAGACAGACAGACAGACAGAAATCCATTTTTATATATATACATATATATAGATAGATATATACATAGATACTCACACACATACTTACACAGAAATGTTGAGATCTTATCGAGCTGGATCGATCGGTATATGACACTTGGCCCTGCGGGCCTCGGATCAAAAGTGGATTTTCAAGCGATAGCTAAACCCTTCTCTGTATCTATGTAGGGTAAAAAACGATACGTCAATAGATAAGCTTTTTACGATAATAACTTGGTCAGTTTAGGACCGGGGAACCTATTTCGAAGCCACAAAATAGGCAATGACACCCAGTGAAGGAAATTTAGCAAATTGTTCGAAATCCCCTATTTCTGGCAAAAAAAAAGTCCTTTAGGTTTCTACTCCGTTGAGAATATTTTACCACCTAGTCGATCCAACAGGAATCTATTGTGGAACATATTAACTGCCTCAGCTCCTTTAATTATGATTAGATTTAGAATGAATTAATGAGGTTTTTATTGATGTTTTATCAGCGTTTATTTAAGCATCATTCTCATATTCATCAATCACACTGTGGACACGTGTCAGAATTTCTATTTCCAGAGAACGCGCCACTGTAAGCGGCAGTAGTTCTAATTATAGACACTCAAGTAATAGACCGGACAACGTGAGTCTGGCACAGTTGATGTATCCAAAACAACTGTCAAATCGTATGGGAAATGCGAAGAAATGTTCGTTTTGGATACAACATGGCGGCACGTTGTCCGGTCTATTACTAAAGTGTCTATAGTTCTAATGTCTCGCAGAGGTATTTACCGAAAGACGCATGCCGACTCGGTTGTGCTGGAGAGCACATTGCTTCCACTTTGTCGAGCACATCGGTGAAGCGGACATCTAGTCGTGATCTTTTATACCGGGCAGGTGTTCTCTCTGATGTGCCACTCTCAGGTTCCTGATCATCGTCTGGTATATCTGTTGTTTCGGGATCTTGGAGCATCTCCGGGGAGGTCATCGGAAAATTTGTTACGGTCCTGAAAAGGCGATGGCTTTGATTAGAGCTGTAATGTCGTTGAAATGTCTACGTACGGTCTTCTTTGGCAGTGAGCCTTCAGAAACAGCATTTCATGGTAATAATGCCAGCTTGTCTGTTCCGGAGCTGCTGAGCCGGAAGTGGTTGACGAGGCAACTTTCTTCTCCTCTCTTACAAATTTATCCCGTAGACTCTTCCAGCGGGTCTTTACTGATTCCACTAGAATAGATGAATAGAAAAGGATGAGATGCAAATTATATAAAATGGATTGCTGTATTAATTACTCACCATCTGTGTTTAATTCAGAAGCGATGTTTGCCCAAATTTTTTCTTAAAGTATTGTATTTTTATAATTTTTGTTAAATTTTGGCCACAGACACTCAAATTCCGTGATTTTCACAATTTAAGTGCTTCCAAATTACATTTTCAGTAGCATTGCAATTCAAACTTCATGTTCTCCCGAACCGTGCACCTCGCGTCAATTTTAAATTTTCTCAAAACCAAAGCGTCACAGAAGTCGTGCGCGGGAGAACGCTGGTACTTTAGAACATTTTTGGCGTTTTAGCACAACGACGCGACGGACGCGACGCGTCATTGTGACGCCTTTTATGAGAAGTGTTAATATCAAAATGAAACGTCAACGCGACGCGACGTGGGACGCGCTATTGTGCGCCGGCCTTAACTCTAAGACCAGTAGCTCCCATACAAAAACTAATAATGAACTCTCATGAACACACTCTCAAATATTCTGTCAAAATAACACAGCAAATCAAAACAAAGGCGCAAATATGTAAAGCAAGGTGCTGGCTTCAAGGTGTACTTCGGATCAAGGGGTTCTACAACAGTGAACCAATTTCAAATCGCTATTTGCATATTGATTGTTGAGATAACTCCGTCTTGCAGGTTAAATACTGAAACTTGCTTTGACTAAGATATTAGCCAAAAATCGACTAAGAGAAATTGATCAATGCAATAACTTCCGTATGAAACTGAAAGCGAGTTTGATAGTTGGCATTTAATTCCCTTGCGTTATCTGTGGTTTTATTAAATGATACGAAAATAGATGCCATTGGCTAAAGGATAATGTTGAAACTTAACACTAATGAAATGTTATGTGTGACTGAATGAACTAGATATCATCGTTATTTACTTTTTCTTCGTTTAAAGCTTTTTATTCCTTTATTTTGGTTTTTTATTTATTTAAATCTGGTGCAGTTTTAATTGAGAAAATATTTTCTGAAAAATAATTAATTAGGGGTAAGAAATAAAAAAAACACGCTGAAAAATAATAAACCAAATATAATGTTGAAATACCTTTAATAAAAAATCGGTATTTATCGGTATAAAAAGTTGGAAATCGGTATTTTCAGAGCCCTTGTCGGTATATCGGTATTGAGAATAATAATCGGTATACCTGGCAACGCTGATGACGGGTCGATGAGGAAGAGGACGAGAGTCGTTCGTGAGGTGCTTTCGTCGTTGCTTGTCGTGAGAGCGTTCAGTGGTTCGGTCGTTGACACAGCTCGTGTGCGAAGCCGAGTAATGCTCGGGTTCTATAGAGCACGTCTAACATCTCTATTAGAGGAGTATTCATACCGCACATCACCTATCAATCTTGACGCGAAGCATTGACAGCTAAACAGGCCGCGTTAAAGGCAAAAATTGACAAAATTTCCAGGTTGCCGTCTTCTGCGCCGACAAACACAAAAAAGGCAAAAAAAGCGGTCGTTACACTGCACTATGGTTGAAAACGTACTATTTAAGGACAAAAATCGTTACCTAAAAACCCTCAGCGCTAGAAAATTGATGGCTTCGGGAGAGTTTGCTCACAAGACAAGATTTATCTAATGATGGATAGACGAGACTTTGTTGAAGAATGTATTTCTCTGTATAATAAAAAAATCTCGGAAAAAATTGGCCATCCTAGGGCATATGCATTACGTCATGGATGGATTTTTTTCTTGAGGGCAAACTCTCCCGAAGACATCAAACTTCTAGGGCTAAAGATTTTTAAAATAATGATTTTTGTTGAGAAATATTACCAGATATATTGATTGCCCTTCTAATGTTGAACAACTAATAATACGCGAAGTGAATTGACCTTCCGTTCAAATTCGAATGCACGTTGTATGAAAAATCATCATCCCAAAATGGAATGCGTATTGCATTGGAAAAGCCCTATAACGCAAATCATTTGAAATGAGGATGAAAAACATTCCATTTTACAACATCAAAATATTACCCGACTCCTTCGAATTTTGTGATCCCGTTGCAATTTTAGATCAACGGTTGAGGAAGTGAAATTTGAAATAAATTTAAGTCGTTAAGTAACTATTTCAAATTATTCATAGCACGCTAATGATCTAAACAGTTTGAAACAAACATCGTATTAAATTTGGTTGATTGTTATACGAAACATGGATGATCGTCATACGGATCTAACCATCAGGGTTGCCAGATTAATTTTCGTTCCTCTCTTTAAATTTGGCCGAAGAAATCTTTTTTATCTGTGTTAAGCTGCAAAAATCTTGGTAAAAATATTTATTTAACATTTTGTACTCTGAGAGGAAAACAGATCACTATACGAGGGATTCATGTTCTCGGGGGAAATCGATCATTGCACTTAAGCCCTTCTGACAGGCCAGTAACCACAAGATAATGAATCATGTGATGTTTGTTTTGGTTACTAAAATTTCCAGGATAGGTGAACAATATCGGAATGGAATAACAATCTATCATTGTTTTGACGCGTGTACATTAATTTGTTGAATTTTGAACTTAGTTGTGCTGTTTATATTAGCTGACCAACTCCTCCTTTCCTCCTTTGGTATCCATGATGTCCGTATTCAGGTGGTTCCCAGTTATGGACTTATTCAGATTGTATTGCGAAAAAGCTCGCTCCACTTCTTCAAAAGCATGCGGAATTAGTAAAAAGTTTGCAATTAATTTATAACATAAACATAACAAAACTATAACAAACCTTGTTAAGACTAACTGATTATGATATAAATTTGTTAAGGAAATTTACATCTGGATAATTGTATTACATATTTATAACAAATTAAGATATAATGTCCTGGGAGGCACAATCTGCGTAAAGAAATAAATTAATTCTAACACTAGCTGATATGTTTTTGCTTTATTGTAACAAAACTGTTACAAAGTTTGTTTTGTTTATGTTATATCTGTATCATAGCTTGCTTTAACTGTGCTACCTCTTGAGGATTTTTTGTTACAATTTCTGTTATTTTAACAACATCCGCGATCTTAATTCTAACAACCTCTGTTATAAAAACAGCGTAACATAAAGTTCTTAATGATGTGTTTAATGAAATTGGTAGAGAAAGCACAGCAGATCGAGTATCATCCTGGTATCATCGAGAGTTCCGGATGAAAGCATTTCTCCTGCAGCTAAACCGATGTATATTTTCGACTTCTTACGAAGATGATTCTCGAAATCTGAAACCCCTTAATCCGTCAGGTGTTTTAGGCAATCATCCTCATAAAAATTGGCAAGGAGCACCATCAACGAGACTTGATTGATCAGCTGATTGCAGGATTGCATGAAATTCCGTAGCTTTTGACTGGAAAATACGATTCGCTTTGTTGATAAGAGGCAATACTTAGCTTAAGAAGCGAAGAAGGAGCTGCGTTATCGGCTTAGTATGATGACAACAATCAAACCGTTGTCTCAGTTGGGTTAGAACGCGAGAGCTCCGAAAACCGTTCCATATTCCATTTTAAAACTGACTCCAACGATAACCATCTGGTGGCAAATGGATGCAGAACTGAGTCATCTGGAGTTTCTTGGGTCGTTTGGGGCTGCAGGACAAGCAGCTGCAGATATATCGCATCATTTGTTCATAGTACACTAGCAGATTTTTGCTTGCGTAACTTCTACAAAGAGCCAAAAACTGTGTGCCAAAAGTATATTTGATAACTATCAAATGAGGACAGTTACGATTCAGCAGCTTCTTGCCGGATCGGTTGGATCCCATCATTACCTATGCTCCATCTTATCCAACGCTCATAAACCTTTTGTTTTTGTAATAGATCTGGAACTGTTTATAAATTGCGCAAAATATGTATAGATTTGCGCACTGCATGATTATATTAAAGCTAACAAAAAATCATGTTCGAAATAACTATGCTTCGAATAGCAAAAATAACAATCAAGAACATAATTCTAACTTCTCAAAATTCCTCTGCATAAATGCATCAAGATACTTCTATAAAGGGTGATACGGTCAAAATTTGGTCAAGGGAAAACGCGTGTAAATCGGTGAAATCGTTTATTTAAAAAATCAAATTAAATTTCTTTTTCAAGTTCAATTAGTATAAAATTCAGGAAAAATATTCAGTTAGGCTTCCGCTTTTCCAAATCCGAATTGCCGGGCCTTACGCTTGACCCCTGCCATCAGATTTTGTACAGCCACCTTGTCCACCTTCTTCGCCGCAGAAAGCCAGTTTGCCTTGAACTGCTGCTCGTCCTTAGCAGTTTTTTTGGTCTTCTTTAGGTTCCGCTTGACAATAGCCCAGTATTTCTCAATTGGGCGGAGCTCTGGCGTGTTGGGAGGGTTCTTGTCCTTGGGAACCACCTGCACGTTGTTGGCGGCGTACCACTCCATGGCCTTCTTACCGTAATGGCAAGATGCCAAATCCGGCCAAAACAGTACGGAACAACCGTGTTTCTTCAGGAAAGGCAGCAGACGTTTATTCAAAACACTCTTTCACGTAAATTTCTTGGTTGACAGTCCCGGAAGCTATGAAAATGCTGCTTTTCAAGCCACAGGTACAGATGGCTTGCCAAACCAGATATTTCTTTGCGAACTTTGACAGTTTCGTGTGCTTGAAAATATCTGCTACCTTTCCCCTTCCTTTTGCCGTATAAAACTCCTGTCCCGGAAGCTGCTTGTAGTCGGCTTTGACGTAGGTTTCGTCGTCCATTACCACGCAGTCAAACTTCGTCAGCATCGTCGTGTACAGCCTCCGGGATCGCGCTTGGCCGTCGTATTTTGTTTATCATCGCGATTTGGAGTCACTACCTTCTTGTAAGTCGATAGTCCGGCTCGTTTTTTGGCTCGATGCACGGTTGTAGACGATACACCCAGCTTATTTGCGGCATCTCGGAGAGATAGGTTAGGGTTTCGCTTGAAACTACCGGCAACTCTCTTTGTCGTCTCAGCGGCTTCCGGTTTTCGATTTCCCCCCGATCCAGACTTCCTGGCTGTCGACAAACGTTCCCCAAACACTTTAATTACATTTGTAACGGTTGATTTGGCAACTTTTAGCGATTTTGCCAACTTTGCGTACGAGTAGCTCGGATTTTCGCGATGCGCGAGCAAAATTTTGATACGCTGCTCTTCTTGCTTGGACGGCATTTTGACAACTGAAGAGTGAATTCCAAAATCAAAATAGGAGCAACATTCTACACACACACACCTTCAAAATGAGGAGTGTTCAGGTTTTTTAAATGCAAAATTGAAAGAAATACGTCAAGTTGATATTGACCAAATTTTGACCGTATCGCCCTTTATTAGAAGAACAGTATTTTTGTAGAAATCATTGAAAGAAATTCTGCTAAATTTGTTGAGCAATTTCTTGCGAGACTTTGAAACAAACACTTCTCCAACGGAATACCTGAAAAAAATATTGAAGTAATATCTGGAGAACTATATGTAAGAATCTTTGCAGCCATCCTAGACAAAGTTTGAAAAATTATTTTTCAAAAAAACCATTGCGGAATTTTTACAGATAAAAATTAAATACATGAGATTATGGAATGCATGCTCACAATTTGTCTAAGATTCCTCCAACAAATCAGGATTTTATCCAAGAATTATTTCAAGAATAAACGTAAATTTATTGTGTAGTTTTTTTAGGTGTCCTCAAGGGATTCCTGTAAAATTACAAAACTTTACAAGATCAGGAATTCCTCCAAATATTTCATCACAAGAAAGTTTAAAAAAAAACTGCTGATACTATGCCAGAAGTAACTCCTGAAAGAATTCCAAGAGGAATACCTACAAACGTCTAAAGAATTCCTATAGAAACGCCACAAAAAATACTTAAAGGAATGCCTGAGACTCTTTGAGAAATTCTATAAAATTTTCTTCAAAAATTATCTCGAAAAAAGTATAGAGAAATCATTCGGGGGCACACACACAAACTGACTTCAGACTGTCATCTGTCACTGTAGTGTCAGTGTAAATTGTTTAATCTTAATTTGTGGGCCTAAAATAGCACACTCAAAGTAGTATTGATAAAAAGTTGGATCCCAAACTGTACTCATATTTTGAATTTGAGATTTTTGTGTGTACGAGCAATTGCCAAAAATCTTAAAAATCATGGTTTTTCTCAAAAATCTGTAATCTTCACATACAAATTGAAAAAAAATCAGTGTCAATCTAGATAAATCTGTGCATGTGGCAACCCTGCTAATCTTTAGACAATCATCCGATATCCGAATGCTTTTCGTTAAAGAGCACAACCGAATTTCTTTTCAGACGATCTTGGGATGATGTTAGGGTTTAGTGTATTACGATTCTTATCCCTAACTATGATGAATACTAAATTATCTTCCATATACAGAAATTATGTGTCAAACTTATGATTTTTATTCCTCGTTATGATAAATACAATATGCCATCATATAAACATCATAAGGCCTGTTGAGTCAACACCATAAGAATTTCGTTATAGTTTGTATTGGAATTTCCTCTTCAAGTTTATAAACATATCGATTGAATATTATTTGTGAATCGTTATGGCAAATATTCTAATACATTTGTTATGATTATTTTTATCCGCGCAGAAATTATAATACATTAGAAGAGAAGGTAAAACAGTTAATAAGGTTAATGTTTTTTTTAATATTATTTGTAGAGCTAATTAGATCCCTTACAGTTGCATGAACAAAATTTATGTAACCTTTAGGGTATTTGTTTTTTTAATTGTCTTAAGTATAAAGCTTCAAACTTAAATAATTGGTTCACAGATTTTTTTCATAACTTTTTATTCAGCTGATTAAGTCATACACTATCTGAACTTTTGGTTGTTTGCATAAGTTAGTTGAAATAGCATTTTAATTTTCTCAATTGCACCCAAATATGATTCCACCAAGACGTGGTCCCGCGTAGTCACGTAAAAAAGGTGTCCGCTAACGACTTCAACAAAGTGGTATCACCCCACCGAATTGATGGAAATTGTCAAACCACCCTCGCAACATCCATGTTAATTACCCAAGCAACGAATCTCCCAACAACCCATTAAAGTCACACTTTGCATCTTTGTACATCGCTCTCGTTACCACATCTGCGAATGTTGTCGTTAGTCGGGGAAATAAATCCCGTAAATTCAAAGGAAATTTACACCCAATATGAAGGTATTGCTTTTGAGCTTGCCGTTCGGCTTGACGACATTTAACAAGTCCATAAAATAAATGCATCGCTGTAATTCCACTCACCGGCCATGCCGCCGTTTCCTTCTGGTCGTAATCCGTCTTGTCGGACTGGGTACCGACATGTGTAGAGAGTCAATGAATGCTACTTGAAATTCGCGACACTTGCATCGGATAAATCCGCGTGAAA
Organism: Aedes japonicus; assembly: GCA_034211315.2. Lineage (NCBI taxonomy): Eukaryota > Metazoa > Arthropoda > Insecta > Diptera > Culicidae > Aedes > Aedes japonicus. The sequence continues at coordinate 85,196 of JASCZW010002018.1, read as the reverse complement.
ATGAATAATGCATATGCCGCCCGTATATTACGCTTCCGTGGGGCTGTTTCTGTCGTGCTATGCAGGTTTTTTTTGTCACTCGTTTAATGAAGTTGTAAAAGCAAACAGCGACATACATTGTGTGACTTGGAACAACGTTTATTGTCACATGTAGACGTTTGTTGACGTGATTTCTCATTTTGAGAAAATCAAAAGAAAAAAATCAACGTACTGCTAGTTGATACGCTTAAAAATTTGGGCATCCTTCTAACCACCTAGGTACTTGGGAACAAACATGAGTTTAGTTGAGAAAACCTAACCACAAAACACGTTGGTTCCGGTTGGCAGAACTACGCCAAACGTCGTAAATCTTTGAGGTAACTGAAAAAACTCCTTCGGACAAGACACACCTATGCGGGCGCTGTCATTAGGCGGGAAAAGCTAAAGTGCATTCTAAGCTTTGTCTATTCTACCTGGATGTGCCTAACCGCACTGCATCGCTTCGCCATCGTCAAGCAAGTAACCTCGAATGCAAAACACAGAAAACGTGGATAGGAGAGCTGCTGCAAAACCAGAGCAACGACGACGCCGACGGATGGAGTTTCTCAGCTGGGATTAGGTACGCCTCAGAACAAGCACATTGTTAATCATCTCCGAGACTGCTACCTTCCTATATGTATCTAGCGTTTCACGGAAAACGGAGTTCTCGGTCGGCTTTCTTCCATCTGGTTTGGGTGTGTCTACTAGAATGTGACTGCTGCACTCTGAAGTAGCTGCTGCCTGCATAAATATTCAGTCTTGAATTTGATGCCAGTGGCAGCGCCAGGGAGTTGTCGTTCAAATGAAAGAGGCTGCTAAATTTAGAAAATGAAAAGCAAGAAAATCGTTATGATTTCACCTAGTTTGTCAAGGACATTTTATTGGGAAGCGTTATGTCGAATTGGATTCTTATCACACGGAAAAAAATCCGTTGCCGGATTCATGAATAAAAATTCATGAAATCATAAAATGTGTCACTTCATGACATTATGACTATGGTTCATGATATCATGACGAAAACCACAATTATCATGAATGATAATAACTGCTCGGTTGAAAATGAGTCATGATCGCCACAAGCGTTATTATAAATCAATTCCCGTTTCGATGAATCCAACTCGGAATAAAATATCATACCGCTGAATCATGGAATCATGACCCTCATTCATGCTTTATAACTGAAATTCCAAAAATCATGAACCAAAACAAACGTATCCATGAATTTGATTCATGGTCGCTCTATAAGCGTAACGCAAAGCTGTCAACCTGTCAAAAAATTTCATCAATTCAATCGAAGCGTGCCTACCGGTCGGCGGTAATTTTCAGGTAAGGTTTTAAAATCCTAACAAATGCTCGAAAAAAACTAACTTGTGCTTAATTATAGTGTGAAAACATCAAGAGCACAGCTTACCGTGTAGTTGCAGCAGCAACGGTACACAGCAGCAGCCGCAGCAGCAGTAAAAGAAGCAGCAACAAAGCCTAGCGGTATGTTTTTTTTTCATCTTGATTTTTATTCGATTAGGGTGAAATTAAAACGTTTTTATTCAAAAATCACATCAAACTATAAGCTATTTGTGTCAACTAATTTTTAGGTTTGATTTTTTTGTTTTGGAAATAGTTTAGAAGCCCTCTGTTAAAGAGACTCAAGACCGCTTCATACTGGAAGTGGAGGTAAGTTAGAAAATCTTTGTAAATCGACAGCTTTGAAGACTATTCACTAAATTAAAGTTCGGAAGTCTGACTTTCGAATTCCAGACTTACTTCCGACCTATACGTTAATCACTGTCACTGTCAATACGCGGTCATGTCAAGACAGCAGCAATTAACACATGTAAATGTAAAGCAATGTTATGTATAGTATCATACTACACAAAATGAGTGCCCTAAGTTCTTGTTAACCCCATGATTGGAATAGGGTCGTGGGGTGATTGATCCGTTCTCTGCCCTCTTTGGTCGAGTTGGTGTAAAGTCGGAGAATCTGTGGCGAAGTTGTATGAAAGGTTTGTCAGACGGTTTGCCAAATCTGTCGTAAGACACAGACACTCCAACTCGACCAAATTTCCAGGGGGCGGAGTCAATGTTGTACAACATTCGGAGCGTTTGTGGGGGGCTTTACAATAGTGGGGCCTAGAAGCTGTATTTGCCGATGTACACGATAGAATCAGAACCTCCTCGATCAATCTCTATAGAGATATTCTGCAGTATTCTGCAAACAAAGTTTAGAATGTTTGGAATGCTGAAAGGTATACGTTCACTGAAGACAGGAAACGTGCACTTTTATCACATTTTTTCTGTTTTTGTCGGAGTGAAATCAATCAATTAATGTTTCAATTTTGTGAGAATGAGATGAATATGGAAGCATCAGATGAAATATAGAACAGTTCCCCTATATTGACTAATCTAGCGTGATAGCTTTGGTGTGTGAATAAAAAAAGCAGGCAAGTTTTAATTTCGCCTTATGCATTGTTTTTCTAACGAAATACAAGATTACTACTACAACTTTTATTTCAATTTATTATAGCCAACACCACCCGCCATGAGTAACTCTGGACTAGTATGTTTAATTGCAATCGGAGATTCCCTGCAGCAAAAGTGTTGATGGCACATTTGTCAAGTGTCACTTCTCACCATCTGAACCAACACAGTCATTTCAAATGCGTCCAAAAAAACTGTGGCAGAAAATATACAAACAGTAGATGTTTTGTACGCCATCTAAGAAAAGAACACCCTCAAATTGACCCGAAAGATTGGAGATCTGAGAGGCTACATATTGCACCAGTAGATAACAGGTAATAGATAACTTCAACCATTTCAATTTGGACACTCCCAGCAAAATCAAATTGAAGTGTCCACATAAAAGTGGTTAAGAGTGTCCAAATTACGTTGTTTACCCTAATTTCACAAAAAAATATGATTAAAGGATAATTATTATTTATTTTGTTTTGTTTTAGCGTTGCTGATGCTTCAGACCACAGGAATGAATCTAATTCCGAGCAGTTATCAACACCACGAAATTGTGATACCATAGTTGATGATGAGAATCAACACGAGGACTTATGGCAGGATATGCGAAGGCATCTTGATGATGATCTACTAACATCAATTCAGAAAACTGGAACAGCATTCACCATATTTCTGCACAGCTTGCCTAACTATAATAGAGCAATGGTGTTTGAAGTTATCGCTTCATTGAAAAATATGGTTTTGGAACCATTGATGACGATTGCTTGTGAAGCGATTTGAAAATGTCCAAATGCAGCCGCAAATAATCACGGTAGGAGCATCGCGACCCGATAAATCCATTATCGTGGTTTTCGGCGGCTCGAGTACAAAGCAGAAAACATACTGCAATCTATATCTATGAGCATGCACGTAACGTACGTGTTGAACCTGCAGTACCCGCCGGATTGTAGGCCACTGTGGCTGTTTCTACAAACCTATATGTTTAAAATACCAGCGTCGATCGTGGAGCTGCCGAAGAGCACACGTGATTTGCTGAAGACTATCGATTGTTAATCCTCATTTCCTTTGTATTCATGCCATTTCCGTAATATACTTAATTTGAATCGAAATCAAAAACTGAAATAAAAAAATGAATTTACTTATCAAACTCCTGAAACAATCCGTTTTTTCTCATATTCATAAGTATGTTTCATGTTACCATGAACTCGCTTCATGGTACCTATATGGAATCATGAATAATGTTCATGTTTTCATGTTTTTTTTCGTAGTTCCAAACGAAATGCTTCATGATATCATGAACCAAACTGCCCGTTTTCGTCACTAAAATTGGAATCATAAATGACAGGTGCCAAAAATCATGAATAGTAGTGCATATTTTCATGAATTTAATTTATGGTTACTAATCAGATGCTTCATGATTTCATGAATCAAGTTGCCACTTTCATCATCAAAAATCAAAAACATAACTCCATAGTGGCGTTACGTTGGATCATAGTAAGCTGATTTATGATTTCATGACTTTTATTCATGGTGTATATTCATAACATGAAAAAAGACGTTTTTCATGATATCATGAACCATTTTGTTAGTTTCGTGCACCAGATTTTTTCCCGTGCAGGTGCGAGATCGAGCTACAAGTCAGTGCAAACCATTAACTAAGGTAGGTTTTAAACACATACGAATGAACTGTCAATCACAGACGGATCCTATTTTGAATTATTGTTCAATTTTTTATTTCTTGATTATTGAGATTTTCAGGTTCATCTCCCATCACTTAAACAGGCTTTTGGGTAATTTCGTTACTTGTCCGGGGATGAGATTCAAACTCGTGAATGGATGTTTACCATACCACCAGGGTCGCACCCCTTAGGTATAATCTGAAATATGCCGTGAAAACTTGAAGCCTTGGTGATAACTTAAAGGTCATTGGTCCATTTTAAGGCTGAACGTATACTATTCTTGAAAAATTATGAAGTCTGAGCCGTTGAAAATCTGTATTTTTTTCCTCTTAAATGGTTCTTCAAGTTTCAGTTTTTTCTATCTTTACTGTTGGTTTAGATCGGTTCTCAAACTCCATGTTTTAAAATATTTTTGTATTCTGCTAAAATTTACTGTAATAACAGCTGATAACGGATTTGCAACCTCGGGCGGTCAATCATGGTCATGCTCATGCTCCTGAAGGTTTCCCCCGGGGCATCTGGATTGCCCCGGAATAGCCAACATGGTCATTGGTCTATTTCAGGGCTAGAAGTAGACTATTAATGAAAAATCAAGAAGTTTGAGCCGTCGAAAAGCATGTTCCGATTAAAAAATGTATCTATCGCTGCCTCACGGATCGTGGCAAAACATGCCCCTATCAGATTCATTCATTCAGAAACAGATTCCTTGTTGCTAGTGAAAAAGGGCAGAACTCACTTGAATCTTAATATTGGAACTCTAATAAGCATTTCGACTTTAAAATTTGGTCATATATAGTTTCCACAATGTGAGTTTGAAATCCGGGTCAATATGACCCGAACCACCTAATTCGTAATTTTTTTTTAACAGCCCTTCAGAAATGTCAAAAAACATTGAGTTTAGTGCAGAAACGTAACTTTCTATGATTTAGGAAAAGTCAAGTAAAATCAAACGTTTAGATGCTTACGTTAGATAATTATAGCGCAGACAGTCTCTCGAAAAACAATTTAAAAAATTGTGTAAAATTTCAAATCTTATTACGTTGGAATTATCTTGCATAGTGCGCCTAGTCAACTTATTGCTACATTATATTTGCCATTTTGACTGGCACCCATTTTACAAATGTAATCAAATTTGTAGTGCCATCTGATAGGCTATTGCAACTTGATAGCCTATCCTTAATGTTTTTACACATGTAAATGAAATGAACGTTGAGTTCAACGTCTGTCTGTGGCAGAGATCGAAATTTTCACCAACTTGAGAAAAGAAACGTCCTTTTTCCCCCGCTTGGAGAAACAAATGAGAATGTGAGAAGCGAGAGACTATTCTACGCTCACAGCAGTTTTCGCGAGAAAAGCAACGGCGATTTATAAATTTCGGAGAGCAGGAGTAGCTGATAAATCGTTTCTTTTTCAGTGAATCCTAGATGCCGATAATTATTTTTCACTTACTTTTTGACACCTGAAAATGCACCAGTCTTCATGCTTGTTTTATTCTGACATTATAATTCTATAATGATGGTCCACGGCGGTACCAGTGTGCACCGACTTGGCCTTATATTCGGTTTTTCTCGTATACGATCTAAGCATGTGTTCAGTGAAAAATGTGACATGAGAAAACATGTTCGTTGAATTTTGGAGAGAGATAATTTCGCCTTTGCAAGAGAGAGGATAATGAATTATCGGAGAAAAAAGAGAGATGAAAATGTGAACGGTTCGCTACTCATCGATAACATGCTTGAGAGAGAGCATGGTTTTCACCCAGCTGAGTGAGAATTTCGATCTCTGGTCTGTGGTTATAGCATTTTTAAAATCCATTCCGGGTCATAATAACCTCGACACCCAAAAAAGGTTAACCGTCTTTTATTGTTTAACTGCGTGCTGAAAATTGTTTTTTTTTTTTCATAAAAACATTTTTTTTTATATTAGAACCTAGATATTATTTTAAATGAAACAGAAAAAAATGATTTACGACATACTTTAAGAAATTTACATGTTGTTGAGTATGGTTTTAAAAATTCTTAAATCAGTTTAAAAATATAGCAGTTATTTTTTATGACAGTACTATTTTTTAAGTAAAAAATGTTACTCTCGAACTGCGCATATTTTCAGAGCACAAAACTAGGTATATCAATCTCAAATGCATATTTTTCGCAGCTACAATTTTACATACATGCGGTAGGATCTAGGTATCAAACGGAATAGAGAAAATATCAAAAACAGTAAAAACCACTGCGTACAAGAAGGTCCGTGCAGCAAAGGGAAACATCGTAGTGTTTCCGAGAATTGAAATCTCGGCTCTGGTGTTTGCCGAAGTTGAAAACACTCGGCTTCCCGTGCTTGCCGAAGTACATACCGTCGGTGTCAAGAAAAATTCACGGGCAGCGATGTAGGTGGCTCTGAGAGTACTCTCTCGACCACTGGCACCGAGTGGTGATACCGACACACGCTACGCTGTGTTTGTTAGCCATAGTGCCTCCCATGCAGAACGGTTCGGTGTTTTAACCATGCCTGGCGGCAGCAGCAAGAGACAGGACTGGAATCGGGACACTTGAAAAATTTTAAATGAACTTGAAACCGTCCGTCTAGTGCAAACATTTGTTATCTGAAAATTATTTGCTAAACTTGTCTGCATGCGATAAAGGGTGATACGGTCAAAATTTGGTCAAGGGAAAACGCGTGTAAATCGGTGAAATCGTTTATTTAAAAAATCAAATTAAATTTCTTTTTAAAGTTCAATTAGTATAAAATTCTGGAAAAATATTCAGTTAGGCTTCCGCTTTTCCAAATCCGAATTGCCGGGCCTTACGCTTGACCCCTGCCATCAGATTTTGTACAGCCACCTTGTCCACCTTCTTCGCCGCAGAAAGCCAGTTTGCCTTGAACTGCTGCTCGTCCTTAGCAGTTTTTTTGGTCTTCTTTAGGTTCCGCTTGACAATAGCCCAGTATTTCTCAATTGGGCGGAGCTCTGGCGTGTTGGGAGGGTTCTTGTCCTTGGGAACCACCTGCACGTTGTTGGCGGCGTACCACTCCATGGCCTTTTTACCGTAATGGCAAGATGCCAAATCCGGCCAAAACAGTACGGAACAACCGTGTTTCTTCAGGAAAGGCAGCAGACGTTTATTCAAACACTCTTTCACGTAAATTTCTTGGTTGACAGTCCCGGAAGCTATGAAAATGCTGCTTTTCAAGCCACAGGTACAGATGGCTTGCCAAACCAGATATTTCTTTGCGAACTTTGACAGTTTCGTGTGCTTGAAAATATCTGCTACCTTTCCCTTCCTTTTGCCGTATAAAACTCCTGTCCCGGAAGCTGCTTGTAGTCGGCTTTGACGTAGGTTTCGTCGTCCATTACCACGCAGTCAAACTTCGTCAGCATCGTCGTGTACAGCCTCCGGGATCGCGCTTTGGCCGTCGTATTTTGTTTATCATCGCGATTTGGAGTCACTACCTTCTTGTAAGTCGATAGTCCGGCTCGTTTTTTGGCTCGATGCACGGTTGTAGACGATACACCCAGCTTATTTGCGGCATCTCGGAGAGATAGGTTAGGGTTTCGCTTGAAACTACCGGCAACTCTCTTTGTCGTCTCAGCGGCTTCCGGTTTTCGATTTCCCCCCGATCCAGACTTTCTGGCTGTCGACAAACGTTCCCCAAACACTTTAATTACATTTGTAACGGTTGATTTGGCAACTTTTAGCGATTTTGCCAACTTTGCGTGCGAGTAGCTCGGATTTTCGCGATGCGCGAGCAAAATTTTGATACGCTGCTCTTCTTGCTTGGACGGCATTTTGACAACTGAAGAGTGAATTCCAAAATCAAAATAGGAGCAACATTCTACACACACACACCTTCAAAATGAGGGGTGTTCAGGTTTTTTAAATGCAAAATTGAAAGAAATACGTCAAGTTGATATTGACCAAATTTTGACCGTATCGCCCTTTAATAAACATGAAAATACAATCACTACCGTGTTTGATCCTTTTGAAGGTCACTCTTTCTTCATTACACCGCCGCAACGAAAACTCTTTGGCGCCCCTACTGAAAGCCTATGTATAGGAAGTAAAACACATCCTTTAGCTCGTGACATTATTTGAAACAAAACTACTGATTAAGATTTTCATCATTAAAAAATTTCTGCGAAAAAAAAACATTAGCAAAATTTTTGATATTTACAGAAAAATATGACAGCGTTAAAAAAACCTCGCCCGCTTGAAACCACAGCCTACTGCAATCTTCAATGTAAAATTTTTCAATGGATATGTTCTGGATCAACAATAGAAAAGGGCCTATCAACATTTGTAAACAAACACTTCTGAGCCGATTTCCTCGCAAAGCGTAGGCCACCCACGCAAACCAATACCATCATCATGTAGGGGAAAGTTCCCCCTACACGACGATTCTGTAGGTTTGCGTGTATAGCCAACGGCTTCCGAGAAAAAGGGCTCAGAAGTGTTTGTTTACAAATGTTGATGGGCCCTTTTCTATTGTTGATCCAGTGTTCACTTAAAATTGCGAGCCAGCTGTAACAACATGTACAATGATTGAACTGAACATCTCTTTTGATGAGACTTATGAAACAGGACTTTACAGTTATAGCACGATGTGTATTCCAGAAGTTTAATGGATATTGAAAGGAGCTCTTAAACCCCTGAAATACGCCAATGGGATCCAGAGAACAAATTAGAATCGCAACTCGAAATGAAACAACTTCAAACCGTTGAATTCTTACCCTTCTGCTGCGCTGGTCTACTCCCATTTGCATCATGATGCCGTTCTGTAGAGTTGAACAGAACCGCTTCGCCGCATAGATGCACATGAAGACGGAGACAAGCCGTAATGTAGCTTTATAAATATTGCTAGCAAATAAACATCCATCACAAATATATGCTCGGGCGGACCCGGTTAGTACGTCCGTCGGTCGGTTGGTAGTTTGCCTTGGCCCAGACCACCAAGATTCCCCGGATGTTATAGAATGTACAACACACTTCCTAAATATGTACAAAACAAAACTAAAAAGCATTAATTCTTGCTCGGACTGTTGATCCTTGTGGGCCTATATAGAACAACCGGAGAGGTAGTGGCACCACTTTGCATCACTGCCGGGTGTTGTATGATGCATGTTTGTTGTTTATGGGTGGGAAAAGGAATCAACCAGCAGCCGTGCGGTTTTCTTTTGTTTTAGAGCCTCTCGGGGACTTTTTCAGAAGCCACACGCTCGCTCGTTTCCGTCCTCGACTTGAAAGGTTTGAATGTGTGGATGAAACCCTTGTGCGTTATGCAAAATTCCTCACCATAATTCCGAAACAGATCAACTCATTAAATCATTAATTAAAAAACTCCAGAATCATGTGATAAGTACCCTTCTCGCGAATCACTTGTTCCGTTTAGTCCATCATTATTCTGCTCTTCAAAAAGAGTGCTTATTTATCACCCATCAGCATTCAAATGAACGGTTATTTGCACATTACAAATTGTCACACAACAGCTTCCGATTGCACCCTTTTTTTTTTTTCAGCCGAACCATCCGGCACATTGTTCAGAGGAGAATACATATTCATTTCCTCTCGCCTGGAAAAAAAAGTCACAGCAGTTTACAGGGATAAACAGGGAAAGGGAGAAAAATACCGAAACGTGATGCAATTGTAGATACAAGTACCAACATGTCGAGTGAGGGGTGGAAAATGTGTCTATATCTACGAGTGGAAAACCCTTTGATGTTTCAATTAGCTGCCACAATGAAAGAGTGAGTGGTTTGTGATGGTGTTGAAGAGTGCAATTGCGACACTTGAATGATGGACTCGTGAAATTACCGATATTATTGAAGCATTTCTGGACGGAATGCTCTCTCACAGTACTGCAGAATACCAACCTTATACATTGATTGCACGAAACATTTGAGGCAATATTTATCTTCAAGGGAAACTATATCGATTTCCGTGATACTAACTAGCAACCGTTCCCAGTTGATTCGGCTGTAGATGCGCCTGGTGATTGCGAGACCAGATTGACCAGCTTTGGCCACCATATAGTGGTTAGAGCTAAGCTCATGGTAGACGTCCGGCCGAGAAACGCTGTTGACCATGTCGGTGAGAATGAGAAAGATGCCGCTCGCCCCGGACAATTTCAATTGAATACAAATCTGTTTGGGTTCGCATGACTTGGCGTTAAAACCTGGCTACTATGTTCCTAGATGGTAACGTTCCAAATGTCAGTTTTTTCTGGTGATCGTCGGGTGCTGGTCTTATAGGTAAAACAATTTGTAAGAACCTGTTTTCAATGTCCGAAAGAGGTGCGCTGGATTTGTTGTTGGCATAGTTGGGTAGTTCCGATACGGAAGGTGAGAATGATGCAGATTTACCGGCCGGGATTCAAGACGATGTGCAACTACAGCCACCCGTAACACTCGCAAAAAGGCCAAGGCTACTTTTTTATCGGACATCCGAAAAAGTCAAACGCCAGGAGAAACGAATATCTGACCGGAAGCCTATTTTGAAGAACTGTTGATGCAAGACAATGTGTTGCAGTAAAATTTGACTTGACAGACGATCGGAGCTCAACTGTTGGGTTTGGAGCCTGACGAAATGGAGTTGTTCGTTTTGCAGTTTAGCAAATGTAGGCCCGTTAATCGACAGTGCGGCCAGGTGAATCATATCATGAGACAGTTTTCGTCCGAATATTTACTGAAAGACGAGGGAAGAGCACCGCAAAATGTGTGCTGCGCATTTTTTTTAAACACACTTGGCTAGTATATTAAAAGTAGGTTCGTATTTTATTTATAACAATCAGTATCAAATTATGCTTTACTCACCAACAAGGTCAGACCTGCCGACCCAGAAAATGTGCAATTCGTCTAATGAGCGAAAAAGAAAGAATCTTGCTGTTATAATTTCTATTGTAAAATGTTGAGGGTGTTAAATTTTAAATTCACTCATCCGACTCACGAAGAATGTGAATATTGCCATGCTAATCACATGTACGAAGTTCGAACAGGACACTCTAATAAGACAGACAACAACGAGCAAGGGAAAGAAGTTCACATGCGAGATTTGGTTGATTTGGAAGGACCATATTGCACGGGCAATTTCGGATCGAGGGAAGTACGATAGCAATCGGTCGAATGTGACAATCAGCGGATCAGTTTTTCTCTGTCGATCTTCAAAAAGTGACTTCTTAATATTTGCTTTTTAATCCAATGTCTTCTCATCATATTAATTGTTGATGGCAGATGGTCTAGCTTTCTATAGACTGTTCCGAAAAATATAAATACACTTTCTTTCTCAAATAGAAAAATACCATACTGTGATTTGTGATTATTTTATTCTCAAACATACAAAATAACAATGTTTTCTTTCCATCTTCATCAGACGAGCTTTCTAACTTTTCCCTTAAAACTACTCATAAGTTTTTGCACAGTGCCTTCTCCTGTACCTGCCAAATTATTCGGTGTAAATATCGTTACTTCGGCTCTCGAAATAACCCTCATTGATATAAATATTAGAACTCTGTTTTGTTTTCTATAGTACTTCTCAACGCATAATTACAGTATTTTGCCCTTGTCATTTAAAAATTTGCTTGTCCTTGTGATATATGAAATTAGTCTTAGATTCCTAGAAATATAGAATAATAATACTCAGAACTTAGGGCACTGAACAGTCCAGAAGGAGACTTCCCAGAGAAGCTTCCTTCCCAGAGAGACTTCCTGGAAAAAATAAAAATAAGACAAAAACTGCACAGTAGTATAGGGAGCACTTCTGGGAGCACTTCTGAACTTCTAACAAGCAGGAATATTCCAAAAAAAAAAAAATCAGGACCAAACATAGTTCGAAGTTCAAGATCATTCTTCCCAGAAGTTCAGGAGATAACTTTCTCGAAAATCAGAAAAGGACTTCTCAGAGCTTCAGGAAGAAGTTTAAAGAAGCAGACTTAATAAAAGTTTACATTTTTCATTGAACTTTGCAGAAGTTTAGGGAAAACTTTCCACGGAGTTCAGGAAGAAACTAACCATGGAGAACACTACCACAAAAGCTCAACTCAGTGTGCGCAGTAGCTCTACACTCCAACAAAAAAACGAAGGAGGGCACTACCTATAATTTCTCAAAAAATCAAAAACAAACTTCTACATAGCTCAAGACGATGCATCCTAGAAGTTCAGGAGAGAAATTCTCTGATATTAAAGAGAAAACTGCCCAGAGATCCCGGAGAAAAAACTTCCCAAAAGATTAGTAAGAACTTCGCAGAATTGCTAGAGAGTTTTCCCGAAGTTCGGAACAGACTATTTCAGAATTTCAGAATGAAGATTTCTCAAATTTTAGGAAGAAATCTCTCAAAAGAAAGGAAATAAATATTCCAGAAGCAAAGGGGATACTTCCTGATAGTGTGAGCAAAAATTTCTCAACAATTCAGGAGCAAACTACCCCGAAGTTCAGGGGAAAGCTTCCCAAAAGCTCAGAAGAGGGCTTCTCAGACGTTCAGGAAGAAACTTCGTTATGGAAGTTTCCTAGAAATTCTGAAGAGCACTTTCCACAAAAAGTTTCCTCGGAGTTCAAGATGGGATTTATCAGAATTTTAGAAAGAATATGCTCAGGACAAAAATCATCCCGACTTTCAGAAAAAAAACTTACCAGAAAGGGCACTACCTATAAGTTCAAGAAGTAATTTCAGGATTTCAGGAGAGGACTTCCTTGAATTTCCACAAAATACTTCCCAACAGTTTAGTTGCAACTACCCAGAAGTGCTAGAGAGCTTCCTTGATGTTCTGAATCGAACATTCCAGAATTTCAGAATAAGGTTTCTCGAAGTTTAGGAATTCCCAGTAGTTCAGGTATATACTACCGAGAAACACAGGAAGAATCTTTCCAGAGATATAGGGAGTGCTTCCTAGTAGCTCGAGTAGGAATTTCTCAGAAATTCAGCAACAAACTACCCGAAGTTCAGAAGAAAACTTCCCAAAAGTTCAGAAGAGGACTTCCCAAAAGTTTAAAAAGTAACCTTTTTTTTTTTAAATTTAAGAAGGTTTTCCAAGAAATTCCTGTTTTCTCAAAGTGTGTCCTGTTTTCTCAGTTTTCCCAAAGTTTTCGAGAAATTTTCTTCGCAGTTCAGGATAAGACTTATCAGAAGTTTAGAAAGTACTAAGTTCAGGGAAAAAACTTACCAAATTTTTTTGAAAGGTTAGGTTGGGTTGTTAGTTGTGAATTTCCGAGAACATCAGGAGTTTAGGAAGAACGGCCAAGAAGTTTAGGAAGAAACTTTCTGGATTTTTTTCATTGCAATCCGACAAAGCAGTCTATACAAAAATCATTACTATGATCACAATGATATTCATTGCTCATGACACGGTATTAAAATATGCACTGAAAATTTATTTTCGTTAAATTTTTGAAATGAATTTCGTGAAGACCAGCCAATCGGTGTTTTTTTTTATACCGTACTCATGCATGTTGGTGATGCTGCTGGTTTGGACGGGAATAATTTTTCTATCCCAAAATCAAAATTAGAGCGCTGTCGAGAGCAATATCTTCATGCTCATTAATAAAGCTTGTTCTTACGAGTCAGCATGGTCTAGTGAGATCAACCATGGATTCAGAAACAGCACTTTAAAAAAAAATCAGGTTCGAGTCCCATATCAGAAACATCAAAAAGACGCTGGACAATTTCACGTTGTTGCTTTTTTTTTTACAATTACATTTCGCTTAGCTTAGCTTAGCTTAGCTTAGCTTGACTGACTGCACGTATCAATGATTGCTACTCCGTGATTGATCAAAATCAGTGAAATTGCACAATGAATCAACCGAATGGGACTGGGAGTAACCGGCCATTCTCACTGTACACGTTTTAGTGACTCATTTTCTTTAATAATCAATAACGGCGCTGGCCATGTCCTTGCAATCTGGTGAGAACAGGGAAGGAAAGTTAGCGTAACGTTTGCTGTTTAGGGACCGTGTTTACCTCTGCATCCCCACAAAGGTCACAGAAAGGAGGTTTTTCTATGTAAGTAGGGTAGGGGCCGATGGATCAGGATTCACCTTCATAAGTGATGTGATCATATAATATAGTTCATACAATTCAGGGGATAAAAGGATAACAATTATCTGTTTTGCTCCGCGTTTTTGAGGGCACTTACCACCTCTCAATTGTCTGAAAATCCATTGCGGAGTCTGATTGGTTGGCGTTCTGTCCGGACACTTCGGATACACGGTATCCCACAAACTTCTCGTCGTAAACCTTTTTCTCCACAGACCAGTACCATTGCCGACATGGCATAGCTGTAGATATCTTTCAACTGAACCACGTTCGACTATGATCCAATCGCCGTTCCATCCGTCCCTCCTATTTCCTATTGGCAGGACATTTTCAGCTTGTCCCTCTTTCTCACTTCGCGAAACTGATAGGGTTCGGTCTGCGGCTGTTGAATTGGTTACGCCATTTGGTTGCTTCTGCCGCTTCGGCCGCCTGTTAGGAGCGGGTTGTGGTTTGGAATATATGAGCACCTCAGCTTAATGTCACGATGAAACTCTAATCGATGCATAATCACAAACACAGATAAGACAGCAAACAGTACGTTAAATGCGAAAAATCAGGAAAAAATCACAAAAATTGACGGATGAAAAAGATTTGCTTCCACCGTCTTTTTTTTTAGAATTACATTTCGAGTCGATAAAGTAGATCAGCCAGTCATGTAACCACCAAAGAGGCTATTCTTTATAATTTGTGCCAAATATTCGTAGCACTTTGTATTGCTTACGTACAATGAGCGAATATTGTTTCTGTGTCAACAAAAGCTTCGTGCTTTTGACAGTTGGGTGTGTGCTATTAATTACGAATGTATCTTCATAATAAATACAAACCAGTTTCGTTGCAGAAAACAACGAATTGATAGGTTAGTTTTACCCTCGATTTTGTAATATAAACTAAAATTAATTTTCAGTGTGGTAAACACCATCACCCTATCGTGCACATGGTACTATGGGCTGGGACACAAACTCATGTAGGAATTACAATTCCTTAGTTTAATCTCACCTCGTTTAAGAGATTTGATGTTCAATTCTGAAAAATTTCGCACTTCTTCCGGAACATCAAACTTGTGCTGGGCGATGAAGAACAGTAGCCCCGGAAGCTGCAGGAAGTTCGCCTTGACGTAAGTCTCATCAGACAATGGGGCTTCATCAGCATTTGACGAAAAACTTGGACAGATTCAACTTTTTGGCACATCCCTGACTGCTTAAGCGCGTTCACGATACGCTTGTGATCCTGATCACTAATAGAACAGCCATTTTGACCGTATTTTCCCTTCCGTTCGATGCTCAGAGAGAGAGAGAGAGAGACTTACGGTTGACTGCACAATTCCGAGTAATTTTCCGATGTCTCGATGAGTGAATTAAGGATTTTCCAGGTGCTTGCGCAAAATCAAATCGTCACGTTGCTTTTCGGGTGACGCCATTTTTTACAATCTTCGAAAAAATGACAGCGATGAAAATACAAAAAAAAACACTGTTAACTTTTTCTACCCAGATTTTCAAGAGAAAATACCCATTACAACATACATTGGCATTGGACTATACTGGTTCTAAGGCAAACACATCACTATTCATTGCCATGAAAATTTGTACGAACATACCTACGCATGATATTTTTGATGATAGCGTTGAAGTTGGTGACGGAATGAAGCGATGATGGCGATGGAAAAATCTTCTTTTAATTCGCATCGATGGCAGCTGATCAGAGATGGGACCCATGCGCAATATAGGTGTAACTAGAGTTGCAGCTGGACGAAGTCTTCCGTTTTGAACATCGTAGAGCACGGCGAGTCCGGGAAAGATTCGTACTCCACTACCGCATAGCTGCGTGTGCTTTGTTTCCTCTAAGTCCATGGACACAAACGTGAATTGGAACTTCTATTTACCCTCTGCTTAGCTCCGGGTTGCCGAACGTACTCGTGTGATCCGTGCTTTCGGACAGAATGGCTCTCAGTCGACCTCGTCGACGGTTGATTGGCGACCGTCGGAACGATTCCACTCGATTTAAACTTTACTATCTTTCGTTTTGCTAGCTAAGATAGGTAGACCTTTACATGTGTCTGGCGTTCTTGCAGACGACGTCAAACCCGCACAAAATACCTCCGTTTTAGTGTACACGATTGCCAAACAAGGAACAAGAAGCAATCCAGCCCATACGATACAAAAAGTCCGTCGAACGAGCTACCCAACGCGAAATATACAACCAAATCTTACGCGACATTAGTGACATTACCGCGATATTACCTCTCTGTACGCATTCACATTATTCAGATATTTGTAACGCGTATAATATATACATGCACTCTAAAGCATACATACTCTTAACATACCTAAAAAACATCCGTGCACTGGCTCATGCCATTATTTAAACAAATCTCCTGTTAGGACTAAGCACATGGCACACTTATAAAACCGTGACAAATACAACTGCTTTATTCCAGATGGGATCGAGCGCAAAGAAAATATGTTCGGTTTAGCCATTGTATTCAGGTGTTCATATGATATCCATCTTTTTCGCATATGTAACATCCCAGAGAAGAAACTTTTATCGAAGCATGCTCTGAAAATCTTTTCCCTATGTTGCTGTAAAAACCCTATAAATGGACAAACGTAAACATAAGTCATAATCCAAATTCCAATTGGAAACGAATCACGATAATCTACTACACAGAAAAAAAATAAGGAATTTTAACAGACTCGTGAAATTTTCTCTGGTTTCATTTCAAGCCAAAGCAAGCGTAAACAACGTAATTGTTTGCGATCTTGCATTCAGCATAGAACATTGTTTGCAATCTTCCATACAACAGACCTGATGCCAGCGATAGCTGGCTAAAATTGACATGAAAGATTCCATTAAATTATGCCCAATCTAGCATTCCCTTGGTGCATTGGATAAAGCAGAAACTCAAATGTTTCTTTCAAACTACGTAATCATGGATCTGTAGCGCTGACGGAGATGGCCTCGCCAGTGCCGGTTTAGAAGAAGTACGGATCGTTGAAGCCCGCACACCAAATAGTGACTTTCTGGGGCTACATTGCCACTTGGTGGAGCTCGAGTGGATTGGCCTTGTTCCAAATTCGACATTTCTGTCCGTTCATCCAGAAATGGGCCTCGTCGGTGAAGAAGGTTTTTCGAACAAATCCGGGGTCTGTTTCCAACTGCTCAAAATCCAATCAGTGGTTACACGACGCTTTGTCGAATAACCGGTTGTTCAAACTAATTTGGAGAAGCAGTTCTGAACTGGAGTATGAATATTATGGTAAAATTTGATCCGCACATGGGGAGTTTGCTCGTTAATTCTTCCGGTCCGCTTCCTAGCATAATTTTAATGAAGTACGTGGTGGCCCAACAAACACCAGTGTCTAATAACCGCTTGGTCAAACTAATTTGGAGAAGTTATTTAGATGAAAATGCTGAGCAACTTCTCCAAATTTGTTTGAACAAACAGTTATTCAGCATTGATGTTTGTTGGAGGTAACTCACCCAACGATTACCTGTCGATCTACCAAATATTTTGCCCACTTTATCACAAAATATTGCGAGTAGTTGAACGGATTGGAGATAAGGAAAGCATTGGGTATAGGGCCAAGTCTCCTCCAGTTGGTACCAAAATAATGAGCGTAGGAATCAATACCCATGTAACCACAAGCATTATATCATATCACTAATTCGACCGACTATCAGCAACAGTAATGCCATATCACATATTTCCAACAACTCCCATGCTATTTATGTAGCATAACCATCTCATTAAAAATGTTATGATGCATTACTATATTTCTACAAACAACTTAACGTTAAATACACTGGAAATTTATTTGCGTAAAGTAGCTATCACGCGTTTCGTAAACATGGATTTCGTACATATAACAAATGCCTCGTATATTGTATGAAACATTCATAATGCTTTTTATCTGGTGAAATGCTATCATTACACCTTTTTGTAAAATGCACGAAATGAATTTGAAGACCAGCCAATCTGTGTTTTTCTATTATACCATACTCACTCATGCATGATCGTGATGCTGCTGGTTTGGGCGGGAGTAATTTTTCTATCCCAAAATTAAAACTAAAGCGCTGCCGAGAGCTATAACTTCATGCTCATTAATCAAACATGTTCTCACGAGTCAGCGTGGCTTAGTGAGATCAACCACGGATTCAGAATTAGCACTTTTCGAAAATTCAGGTTCGGACCCTACACACTTAGAAATTATGAATTTTACACGAGACCTAATCCATGTTTGTAAATAGTCGGGGAACGTGAAGTCGGGGAACGTAATAGTTGGGGGACGTAAAGAAAGATTTCGTGTGAAATTATGTCTCCTGAAACTGACACATACGCAATTTGACAAAAGATGTGTTCGGTTGAATTTATTTTCTCATCTCTTTCAATACATTCTTATGTGCTAAAGAACGCTTGCATGTGTCGGTCTCAGGGACAGAAATTTACACGAGATTTTGGTAGTGTGTATGTTAGAAACAATAAAAATCGCTGGACAACTCCACGTGGTTGCGCTTTTGTTGTCAATTACATTTTGAGTCGATAAAGTAGATCTGTCAGTCCTTTATGCAACCACCAGAGAGACGTTTCTTTTTAATGTGTGACCAAATATGTGTAGCTCTTTGTATTGTATTCGAACAATGTACGAATGTTCTTTCTGTGTCAACAAAAGCTTCGTGCTTTTGACAGTTGCGCGTGTGCCATTAATTACGAATGTGTCTTTATAAAAAGAACACTCAACCAAATTATCTTAAGAATTTCATAAGGTTGCACTTATGAACGATGCTATGGAATTTCATAAGACTGACTTATGAATGGATTTGGTTTCACACGACGTTGTTTTTCTACGCCTTTAAGCTTTCCTGATTTCTAGTAGGCATGTCACTGGACCCATAACCTCACCATTCAAGGTTCGAATCCAGATTGCTCCATATTTTTATTTTTTCGACATCATTATATTTCATAAGATAAATTTATGAAATTCATACTGATTTCTTATAGCAAATAATCATACTGCAATCTTATGAATATCGAAAGTTTATTTCGCTGAGTGAACAAATCTAGGTTTTTTTTTCATTAGGGCGAATCTGCAATTGAGAGACTCTCTTTGATTACTTTCTCTTTCATTCATATTCCATTCAGCGTTACGTTTTTAATTCAACTATTTGTAGAGTATGGTAGCCAGCACTGTTGTGTTTCTATCTGCAGTAAAGATTTCCTCAAAAGATTAATAATGGAGCTGTAATAAATGAAAGAAAGCGAGAGAGGAGAGAGCCTCTCATTGTTAGATTCGCCCTTTTGAAAAGAAATCCTAGATCAGATCAGATTCGTTGAAGAAAAAAATGAATGCATTTGTGAGTATTACCTTCGATTTTGTAATACAAACAAAAATTAACATTATCTCAATAAATGCTTCATTGCTAGCTAAAAAGTAGCATTGGTGCAGTATCATCAGGATGACATTTTCCAATTTGACTTTGGAAATGAAAAACATATGATCGAGATGAGCTGCCTGTCAGATCTAGAAACGCCATATTCATTCTCCTTAACCTTAAACTTAGCAGCAGAAAGTTTGGTTTCTAAAATTTCTGGAAACAAATTGGCTGCATTATGGGGAGTCGCGGGTTTTCTGGTTGTTGATATTCAGAGGACTGAGCTGTTTGTTAAACAGGAATCTTCATTCTCATATTATTTTCTTTAATGATCCAGTTTCAACTTGCTCCGGTTATCAAAATTGTGTCGCCTTCTTGTGTGATGAACGGCGGTGGGTATGATTTCATTTGTAACTCGTATCGGGTTGAGGTTTGCACTGATAAAAGGTTCGGGTATTGCAGTTTCAACGACGCAACCGGCATTCATCGATTAGTCGTGAGAAGAAGTCTTGGTTCGAATTCCGATGTAGAAGACACATTTGAGTTATTAAAAATATAATCCTATCATTGCTACGCAAAGATGCCAGAAAATAATATTAAAATTATATCCCTAAATAAGACGTAACAGAGGAAGTGAATTCAAAAAGAAGAAAATTAAAATACATTCCTGATGTTTTTTTCTCAAAAATATCCCAAGCTCTATATATGCTTTTTAAAATGCAATAAAACATTTCAGTAGAAGCAGTAATTCAATTGCTGAAAAAGTAACTGTGCCCTAAATATATTTGTTTTCGGGCTTCATTAAAGCATGTGCGCTAAAGAAATTTGGACTGCAAATCCTGGGATGGTGGCGGGTTTTATAAACTCAATTTTGCCTGACTGGGAGACGCGCCTTAGACGCGTCTTGACAAATGTTGATCTAGCTTTAAGATGCGTATTAGTATAGTAAACAGGGGTATACCACAAAAGTTCAACTCAGTGAACGCAGTGGTTCTACGCAACAACAACAAAAAAAAAAAAAATAATGTGCGCTAGCTTTAATTTACCAAAAGTGGGACTCTTTTTGACTTCAGTTCGGCTTTAAGGACGCATGTAAGACTGGACTGCTTAATGCTTTATACAATAAACTTATATCATAAAATAATGCAAAATTTATGTATCTATATACAGCTTCATGGTTATTTGGGTAGAATCAATATCATTTACTAAAGCTTGATTGGCCACCAACCGGTTGCCCAGATTGTCTTATCTCTATTTGCAGGGAAGGAGCTGCCTCTCAGAAAAAAATGTATTCTAGTGAAACTATTACCTACACAGGCAGAAAAAGCTATCAACATTATTTACGAGTTTACGCTGATTAGGTCGCGCTGGACTATTCGGAGTGCGGTGCAACTGGAGTTCGATGGTCTGTTGCTTGTTGGAGCGATCCCATGTTTTTGGCGGATAGTGTGGATAGACGAACCCTGCTGCTAACCTTTTTCCAACTATACGGCTTCTTTCAAGGCAAGTATCACGTCAACACGTTCCGTCCTATTCCATAATTCACCAGCATTCGGACACGGCCGGCGCCGGTATTGCTTCATAATGGGACACAAGTTTTTACACATTGAGGATGTATGTTAATCCCAAACATCATCTGTTTGTTCTTTGTGTAAATACAGCTGATCTGGCAATAACGTAGTAGCATCCGTGGGCGGTCAATCATGCTCATGCATATGCTCAATTTTATCCGCACAGATGATCAGATTTTGGGACAAACTTGCCAAAGAGGCTTGATACTACAGGTGAGCATCCTTGAATGGCAGATATCACCAGAAAAGTGCGTAGTTATATCAGCATTGAAGAAAAATAGCAAACTTGGGCGGTCAATCATATGCATGCCCATTCTTTAGATGTTATACAAACTTTTCCGATCGAGTGCCGTCAGCAGAAAATAAATTAAGTAATTTGCAAAATACTAGTTCAGATAACGCCAGGCCTCACAGCTATGACCACTGGACGTATTATTCAAGATTTGTTCAAGATTCGTATCATCAGGCATATTATAAAGACTAGTGTCGGTTGTAATAAATGATAAAATTAATACTCTCGAATTCTTAAATCTTAAGTATGTACACTGAAAGTAAATTTTAGTTTATATTACAAAATCGAAAGTAATACTCACTAATCCATTCGTTGTTTTCAGCAACGAAACTGATTTGTTCTTTTTATGAAGATACATTCGTAATTAATTGCACGCGCAAATGTCTAAAGCACGAAGCTTTTGTTGACAAAGAAAGAACATTCGTACATTGTACGGAAACAATGCAAAGAGCTACGAATATTTTGTCACAAATTAAAAAGAAACGTCTCTCTGGTGGTTGTATGAAGGACTGACAGATCTACTTTATCGACTCAAAATATAATTGACAAAAAAAGCGCAAGCACGTGGAATTTTCCAGCGTTTTTTTTATTGTTTCAGACATAGGGTTCGAGAACCTGAATATTTGGAAAGTGCCGATTCTAAATCCGTGGTTGATAACACTAGGCCACGCTGACTCGTGAGAACAATCTTGATTAATGAGCATGAAGTTATCGCGCACGACATAGCTTTGATTTTTATTTTGGGATAGATAAATTATTTCCGCCCATACCAGCAGAAACACCATCGTGCATGAGTGCGGTATAAAAGAGAAGCAGCGATTGGTCATCACGAAGTTCATTTCGTGCATTTTATAAAAAGGTGTAATGATAGCAATTCACCAGATAAAAACATTATGAATGTTTCATACGATATACGAGACATTTGTTCTATGTACAAAATCCATGTTTACGAAACGCGTGAAAGCTACTTTACGAAAATAAATGTTCAGTGTAAGAAATCATAACAAATGTAATTTCGCATGAAGGCATTACTTTATCCTGCACTCCAGTTTCGATCTTCATTCCCGATGGTTGAATTCTTTTGATCATGCCTAGATAATCAATAGATTACAGAAATTTCCCTAAATAAAATACTAATTACGCAAGATTTCCTCATGCTCAGATTGTTCTCGCCTTTTACCATAAACATAACTTCTGTACGTAGCTTCTTGAAAGATTCTGGAAAAGAGGAACTTTCGTGAAGACAGACGACCTTCCTTTGCGCAAAAGGCATTTGCCATCATGATCGATAAAGTATGATGTATATAAAGTAGTAAGTAAAAGTTTTACCAGCAGATTCTTCTGGCATCGAACGCCTCTAGTCAGCTCCTGCCGCAAAACTTGATGAGGATTCTCCTTTTTTTTCAAAATGATTTTCAATTTTTTCACACGGGTCTATTAAATCAACAGTCCCTTTTACCTCTCCCGTATTCGCTATAGTATGTTTCACAAATTATCACCACCTTACACCCACTAATGTCCTCTATATCCCGACTGGACCAGAATTTTCTGCGCTTGAGCTTTATGGTTTCAAAACCCGGCAGATTGCTTCGGCTTTCACGTGTAGTGGCTGCGATGTTGATGTCACATTTGCACAAACCCGGGGACTGTGTGATGATTGACTTGTCGAGCTTGTAATTATGAATTTGGGGACCCTTGTATCTCCCTTACTGTACCCTCCATAAGCCACGCGGCATATATGTTTTCTCTGGACTCAAAATCCTGCCGACATTTTTGGATAACAACTCTTGTACCTTCACTTATCGGTCGAAGAAACGATGCTTTCGAAAGACAGAGTACGCAAACCAGATCTCTGTTTCTTTTTCGTGATGATCAATTCCAAAATTCCGCACACGAGATTATCGCAGGAAAAAATATTGAAAATTCACTTCGTCAGCGCTTGTAGGGGCCTGTTCATAAACCACGTAGACTCGATTTTGGAAATCCCAAAGCCCCAATCCTCCCATTGTAGACATTTCTCCAAGCATATTTTTGAAACTTTGTACGAAGCGTAGACTTTGGTAAGACTTTGGTAGCCCTTAGATTTTGGCCTCAAAGTGAGAAAACTATCCTCCCCTCCAGTGAACGACTGTTAAAAGAATCCTTACCTTTTGAGCTACAGCTAGGTATCACAACTACCACCAGTGTATTTATTTCATAAACACCTATAGCGAGAAACTGATTGCGATGCGATTCATCTAATGTATACAATCTGGAAACTCTTTTGAACCATTATCTTAAGCATCAAATTTCCACCCTATCAGACTGTCAGGCATGCTAATCACCTGTTTCCCCTTTCTAAGACCGAGCACTGTCTAAGGGTACAAAAGAACACCCATCATTCAGCTTCGGATAATAACCCTTGCCACTAATAACTGCTATCGGTTTTGCTTTGGTAAGTGACCAAACTGCAGTTCCATCCAAGTCAGCTGCCAGACAAAAAGAGGGTGGCACAGGGCCACTAGCTTCGCGCCTATCGTCCCATATGATTAATGCCTTTTTATGCGAAAAAGCTGCTATTCACGCCTAACCAACGTGAACGCGAGAAACCGTCATTTACATCTCTATCTGGCAGGTAGATCAGAAAATCTCCCATCAAGCTCCCATGGGTCGAGATATCATCTCGCTGCGGCGGCTATGAATGCACCGAGCTGGCTGGCGAGTTAAATCTCCGATTTTATTTATATCATTCGATTTACCATCTATGGCTGATCTGGGATGGAGCCAGCAATGGTTAGCCCTTCGCGCTAGGAATTCAACACACGTCAATGATGGCCTACCTACCACACGGTTGTTAACTTTCCCCTCCGGTCCTGTTGACCATCTTGGATCGTGGAAGGTGGTATAACTCCGACGAAGTACCTATTAAAGGAGTAAGACCTGGCATGGGATATGTCTATTTATGACACGGCAATTCCGTTACGGGCTCACGTCGAGAGATCGATGATCTTCAATAACAAAGTACCGTACGCTTCTAAAGATATTGCCTTTCTCTCGCCCAAGTAAGTACCCACACCTACAGTCCAACCCATGATGCCACCGTCCGGGTGAGATCCGGCGAAAAGTTTGATTCGCAAACATGTCATTTCAATATTTGGTTTGAAATTGTCGCTACAGCTAGGAGGGAGCACGCCATCGATTGGTTCACCTGGAATAGAATTCACATACGTTACTCACTTTGAATTAAATAAGCAAAATTTGAATACAAATTGATAAACACATAATCAAATGAGTCCACAAACATTGGGCTAACGCACAAATGTTGAGGAGCCTCATTTCCAGCGTCGACGGTGGCCACGCTAATAGATGCCACCGTGGTCAAAATTGATTAAAGTGTTGATGTACAAACAACAACTCGCACGTCCGGCAGCTAGCTGACATTTGCACGTGGATGGGAGCTGCAATGGCCAAATCTGCGTGTACCCCGTTGGGAGTCAACATACATATCTCCACACGAAAACAGACGATGGGGCGATGATTTAGTATTCCTACTACGCATTTTAGCACGAGCAGGATACATCGCCGTATGTTTGCACCTGGCAAATAATAAAATTCAATTTAATTAAAATTAAAATTAAAACTGGAAATAATTACAAATAAATCATAATTATATCTGTGGTTAGATTGTGTGGGAGCTAATTATATGTCAATACTTGGCATGCAGCGCTGGCGCTGTCCATTCTCGGAGGGAAATGGCCCAAGAAAGGATGCGCTCCAGGGAGTGGTTCGGAAATGCGCGTTATGATAATGGGCATGTGGTTCAGAATATTGTCTCAATGTAAAACCCTTTTCGACGAGTATCGGTTGTTTGAGAACATTAAAGTCTTTACCGGATTATTTACTAGGATAATTTAACCAAGTAAGCAAACAAGTAGTTTTATCCAACTCTGTTTAAAATCAGCTATACATTCAATTTTGAAGGCAATTCAGGCCTGTCCTTGTTAAAATTCGGACACCAAAATAATAGCAGCAGAAATATTTACACATTATTCAACAAAACCAATTGTTTTTTTTTCACAATACTAGAGTAATAACTATGTTAGAGACAGTTGTTAAAGGTGGTTAGATATTCTTTCAGTAATATTCTTGAACTTTCTATGGTACCACCGCCATCATATTCTGTACGGTATCCTTAGAAATCATCGGTACCCGGTATTTGCTTTTTTCTTAGTTCGAAGAGTTTCCGGTTAACTAGAGCCCAGTATTTATCAATTGAGTGAAGTTCTGGACAGTTTGGTGGATTAGTCGTTTTTTGCGGAATTCGCATACTGACAAGAGTGGCCTCAGGCCAAAACAGAGATGGAGAGTCGTGGCTTCTGATAAATGCAAATCTTCTATATATATAAAAATGGATTTCTGTCTGTCTGTCTGTCTGTCTGTCTGTCTGTCTGTCTGTCTGAACCTAATAGGCTCGAAAACTACTGAACCGATCAGCGTGAAATTTTGTATGGAGAAGGTCTTGAGGCCGGGAAAGGTTCTTATGATGGTTTGAGACCCCTCCCTTCTCTGGAAAGGGGGGCTCCCATACAAATGAAGCACAAATTTCTGCATAACTCGAGAACTGATCAAGCAAAGGAACCCAAATTAAGCATGCGGAAGTTTTTGGAGGCAATAAATGTTTATATGGTAGTCAGAGACCCCTCCCCTCTCTAAAAAGGGAGGCTCCCATACAAATGAAACGGAATTTTCTGCATATATCAAGAACTAATCAAGCAAATGGAACCAAATTTTGCATGTGGGGTTTTGTGGAGACAATTTTTTTTCTATGGTGGTTTGAGACCCCTCCCCTCTCCTAGGAGGGGTGCTGTCATACAAATGAAACTAAAATTTCTCCATAACTCTAGATCTAATAAAGCAAATGGAACCAAATTTGGCATGCGGGGGTTTTAAAGGCAATGATTGTTTCTACGATAGTATGAGACCCCTCCTCTCTCTCTGGTAGGAGGGGGGGGGGGTCCCATATAAATGAAACATAAGTTTCTATATATCTCGAGAACTAATCAAATGGAACCAAATTTGGCAGGTAGAGATTTTTGAAGGCAAGAAATATTTCTAAGGTGACTGGACACTCCTCCACCCTCTGTAAGAGGGGGGCTCTCATACAAATGAAACACACATTTGTGCATAACTCGAGAACTAATCAAGCATATGGAACTAAATTTGACATCTGAAGGTTTTTGGAGGAGCGAAATGTATCTATAGAGGTTTGAGACTCCTCTGCCATCTGGAATGGGCCAAAGGGGGGGGGGGGGGGGGCTTCCATACAAATGAAACACAAATTTCTGAATAACTCGAGAACTTATCAAGTTAATGGAACCAAACTTGGCGTGTGGAGTTTTTCGAAGGCAAGAAATGTTTCTATTGTGGTTTGAGACTCCTCCGCTCACTGAAAGAGGGGTCTCTAATATATATGAAACACGAATTTTTGCATAACTCAAGAACAAATCAAGCAAATGGAACCAATTTTGGCAAACGGAGGTTTTTGAAGGAAACAAATGTTTCTAAGGTGGTTTGAGACCCCTCCGCCTTCTGAAAGGAGAGACTTCCATAAAAATGAAACATAATTTTTAGCATAACTCGAGAGCCAATGAAGCAAATGAAACCAAATTTGGCATGATGAGGTTTTTGGAGGCAAGAAATATTTCTATGGAAGTTCAATACCCCTCCCCATTTTGAAGGGGGGGGGGGGCTCCCAGACAAATAAAAAGCAAATTTCTGCATAACTGGAGAACTAATCAAGTAAATCAAACCACTTTTAGCATATGGAGGTTTTTGGAGGCTAGATTTCTATATGCATAAAAATGAATTTCTGTCTGTCTGTTTGTTTGTCAGACCCTTATAGACTCGGAAAGTTCTGAACCGACCAACGTGAAAATTTATATGAAGGGGTTTTTGGGGTTGGAGAAGGTTCTTATGATTGTTTGAGACCCCTACTCTCTCAGGAAGGGAGACTCTCATACAAATGAGACACAAATTACTTCATAACTCGAGAACTAAACAAGCAAATCGAATCAAATTTGGCATGTGGGGGGTTTTGAAGGTAAAAAAAAAAACCATAAAGATGCCAGTTATATTAAATTTCCCTTCATCCAAGCGTAGCAGCGCACGCACCGGACGCAGCTATCTATCTATATATATAAAAATGGATTTCTGTCTGTCTGTCTGTCTGAACCTAATAGGCTCAAAAACTACTGAACCGATCAGCGTGAAATTTTGTATGGAAAAGGTTTTGGGGCCGGGGATGGTTCTTATGATGGTTTGAGACCCCTCCCTTCTCTGGAAAGGGGGGCTCCCATACAAATGAAGCACAAATTTCTGCATAACTCGAGAACTGATCAAGCAAAGGAACCCAAATTAAGCATGCAAAAGTTTTTGGAGGCAATTAATGTTTATATGGTAGTCAGAGACCCCTCCCCTCTCTAAAAAGGGGGGCTCCCATACAAATGAAACAGAATTTTCTGCATATCTCAAGAACTAATCAAGCAAATGGAACCAAATTTGGCATGTGGAGTTTTCTGGAGACAATTTTTTTTTCTATGGTGGTTTGAGACCCCTCGCCTCTCCTAGAAGGGGTGCTGTCATACAAATGAAACTAAAATTTCTCCATAACTCTAGATCTAATAAAGCAAATGGAACCAAATTTGGCATGCGGGGATTTTAAAGGCAATGATTGTTTCTACGATAGTATGAAACCCCTCTTCTCTCTCTGGGAGGGGGGGGGTGGTTGGTTGTCATATAAATGAAACAAAAGTTTCTTTATATCTCGAGAACTAATCAAATGGAACCAAATTTGACATGTAGAGATTTTTGAAGGCAAGAAATATATCTAAGGTGACTCTTCACCCCTCCGCCCTCTGTAAGAGGGGGGCTCTCATACAAATGAAACACACATTTGTGCATAACTCGAGAACCAATCAAGCATATGGAACCAAATTTGGCATCTGAAGGTTTTTGGAAGGGGCCAAAGGGGGGGGCGGGGTTCCATACAAATGAAACACAAATTTCTGAATAACTCGAGAACTTATCAAGTAAATGGAACCAAACTTGGCGTGTGGAGTTTTTCGAAGGCAAGAAATGTTTCTATTGTGGTTTGAGACTCCTTCGCTTACTGAAATAGGGGTCTCTCATACAAATGAAACACGAATTTCTGCATAACTCAAGAACAAATCAAGCAAATGGAACCAAATTCTGCATCTGGAGGTTTTTGAAGGAAATAAATGTTTGAGACCCCTCCGCCTTCTGGAAGGGGAAACTCCCACAAAAATGAAACATAATTTTTAGCATAACTCGAGAACCAATCAAGCAAATGAAACCAAATTTGGTATGTGGAGGTTTTTGAAGGCTAGAAATGTTTCTATGGCAGTTAAATCAATACCCCTCCCCATTTGAAGGGGGGGAGGGTCTTCCATACAGATTAAATGCAACTTTCTGCATAACTCGAGAACTAATCAAGCAAATGAAACCACATTAAGCATATGGGGGTTTTTGGAGGCTAGATTTCTATAATCATAAAAATGAATTTCTGTCTGTCTGTCTGTCAGACCCCTATAGACTCGGAAAGTTCTGAACCGACCGACGTGAAAATTTGTATGAAGGGGTTTTTGGGGCTGGGAAAGGTTCTTATGATTGTTCGAGACACCTATTTTCTCAGGAAGGGGGGCTCTCATATAAATGAGACACAAGTTTCTTCATAACTCGAGAACTAATCAAGTAAATCGAATCAAATTTGCCATGTGAGGAGTTTTGAAGGCAAAAAGGTTTCTATGGTGGTTCAAGACCCCTCCTCTTTCTGAAAGAGGGAGGGTGCTTTCATACAAATGAAACTCAAATTTGTGTATAACTCGAGAATTGATCAAGCAAATGGAACAAAATTTGGCATGTGGGGGGTTTTGAAGGCAATGATTGAATTGTGTTTTGAGAAACCACCCCCCTTTGAAAGGGAGGACTCCCATACAAATGAAACACAAATTTCTACCAAAAATGAGAATTATCCAGGTTACTTAAACATAAAACGTGTATTTCTCGGATAAGAAGCATGTTTTGATAGAAGTTTTAACCCCTGCTTTTTTAAAAAACAACTCATTTTATTTCATTTAGTTGCAAGCGTAGCAGCGCACGCACCGGGTTCAGCTAGTATAACATAAAGATGAAAAGATACACGACTCTTGCAATTCACAGGAGACACGAATAGCGCTGCCTGGTGAGCAAAATTTCAACTAGTACACTATTAATATGATGCGTGTTAAATGTCAATCTCAACGTCAAACTCAATTGCCAGTTACCCCTTCTTCTTACCTTGTACACGCTCATCTGGATTCACCCAAAATTGAGTAAAGGTAAACCGAATTCATAAAAGTGGAACTACTCGGAATTAGGTAACCGGGTGTAAACCCAAATTTGGATAAACCTACAATTTAGTTAGTTTTGAGGTAGTTATACCCATTATTATAAATTCTAGTTTTTATGCAAATTGGGAAAAATAATGAAAAATAACATAACCTAGCCCGCTATATTTAGGCTTTTTCTTTTTTCTGCTTTTGAAAAAAAGTCGTGGTATGGTTATTTTATTTATTTACATGGCATAACGTCACAATACTATAACATAGCCTGATATACCATATCCCTCCATAATGCCCGATTCATGACTGTTCCGCACCAATCCCATGGGCATCTTGTACCCCCTAGGTCTTGCTCCACCTGGTCTGACGACCATCTTGCTCGTTGCGCACCACGTCGTCTTGTACCAACCGAATTCCCGTCGAACACCATTTTTGCAGGATAGTTGCCCGGCATTCTCGCAACATGCCATGCCCAGCGTATCCTTCCAGTTTTTGCCACTTTATGAATACTGAGTTCGCCAGCGAGTTGCGCGAGCTCATGGTTCATCCTACGCCTCCATAGTCCATCCTCATGTACTCCACCAAAGATGGTTCTTAACACCCGTCGCTCAAAAACTTCGAGTGCTCGCAGGTCCTCTTCATGTATTGTCCAGGACTCATGCCCGTAGAGAACAACCGGTCGTATTAACGTTTTGTACAGGATGCACTTCGTACGGGAGCTAAGTCTGTTTGACCGTAGTAGGCACAACTTCCACTGATAATCCGCCTCCGGATCTCACGGCTGTTATCGTTGTCCGCAGTAACCAGTGAGTCGAAATAGACAAATTCATCGACTACCTCGAACTCATCGACGTCGATCGTTACACTGCTGCCCAGTCGGGTCCTGTCGTGCTCGGTTCCGCCTGCCAGCATGTACTTCGTTTTGGACGTATTTATCTTCAACCAAATCTTCTCTGCTTCGCGCATTAGTCTGGTGTACTGCTCTGCCACCGCCTCAAATGTTCTGCCGATAATATCCACGTCATCGGTAAAGGGAACAGCAGGCAAGAGAGACCATCACCTTGACGAAGCCCCCTGCGGGATTCGAATGAACCCGATAATTCACCCGATATCCTCACACAGCACTGGGTTCCATCCATCGTAGCCTTGTTAAGTCGGGTCAGCTTCCCCGGAAAGCTGTTTTCGTCCATGATCTTGTATAGCTCATGTCGGTTAATTGTATCATATGCGGCTTTGAAGTCGATGAATAGATGATGCGTTGGGACTCGATATTCACGGCATTTTTGGACGATCTGCCGCAAAGTGAAGACTTGGTCCTTTGTAGACCGTCCTTCGATGAAACCGGCCTTATCACTTCCCACAAATCTATTTGCTAGTGGCGACAGTCGCTGGAAGATGATTTGGGATAATACTTTATATGCGGCATTAAGGACAGTGATCACACGATAGTTTTCACAGTCCAGCTAGTCGCCTTTCTTATAGATTGGGCAGATAACCCCAAATCCTGACTATCAGTCGATGCAGACAATTTGCCAACTTGTCCGGGCCCATCTTGATAAGTTCTGCTCCGATTCCATCCCTTCCAACCGATTTGTTGTTCTTCAGCTGCTTGATGGCATCCTTAACCTCACCTATCCTCGGGGGTGGCACATCACCGTCACTTACTGCATCGACTACGTCCATCGCTGTCTTGGTCTTTTTCCTGTACTCCATTCAGATGTTCATCGAATTGCTGCTTCCACCTTTTGGTCACCGCACGATCGTCCGTCAGGATTCTCCCATCCTTATCCCGACACATTTTGGCTCGTGGCACGAAGCCTCTGCGGGATTCGTTGAGTTTTTGGTAGCATTTTCGCGTTTCATGTTCTAGTTCTAGTAGCTGTTCTAGTTCCTCACACTCCTCCTCATGGCGGCGCTTTTTTTCTCGGAAGAGTTGGGTCAGCTGTCACCGCTTCTGTCTGTATCGTTCCACACTATGCCGAGTAGCTTGATAAGTGCCCACGCGGCGTTCTTCTCATTCAACACCTGCTGACATTCCTCGTCGAACCACTCGTTCTGGCTTCGTTCCACATAACATAAGACGTCCTCCGTTACGCTGCTGATAGCTGTTTTCAACAGTCCTCGAGAGGGGTTTTGTCGAGCTGGCTCTCTTCCGGCAGCGTGGTTTCGAGCGATTGCGCGCAGCTTGCGGTGACGTCAGGTTGCTTCAGTCGCGCGAGATTATACTGTGGCGGGCGCCGGTACCGAAAGTTGTGCACTACGGAGTGTTTTGGGCGCATCTTAACCATCACTAGGTAGAGGTCCGAGTCGATGTTAGCGCCTCGGTAGGTTCTGACGTTGGTGATGTCTGAGAAGTGCCGGCCATCTATCAAAACGTGGTCGATTTGTGATTCCGTTTGATTCGGTGACCTGCAGGTGTACCGATGTGGGAGCCTGTGCTGGAAGAAGGTACTACGTACGGCCATGTTTTTGGAGGCGGCGAAGTCGATAAGTCGATAGCCGTTTTCGTTGGTCAGCTGGTGTGCGCTGAACTTTCCAATCACCTGTTTAAACTCCTCCTCCTGGCCAACCTGAGCGTTGAAATCCCCGATGATGATTTTGATATCATGGTTTGGGCAGCGGTCGTATTCACGCTCCAGCTGCGCGTAGAATTCATCTTTGTCGTCATCGGTACTTCCGAGGCCTAGCCCTCAGCACATTAATGATGCTGGTGTTGAAGAATCGGCCCTTGATCCTCAACCTGCACATTCGGGGGTTGATCAGCCACCGTCCGATCTCGCTTCTGCATAATGATAGCTGTTCCCAGCTCGTGTGTATTGCTGCAGCTCTGGTAGATGGTATGACCATCCCGAAACGTACGCACAGTGGATCCTTTCCAGCACACCTCTTGCAGCGCTACGGTGTCAAACTTTCGGTTCTTCAATTCGTCGGAAAGCACGCGATTACTTGCAAGGAAATTGACAGATCGGCAGTTCCACGTCCCAAGTTTCCAATCGTTAGTTCGTTTTCGTAGCCTAGGTCCATGCCGATTGTTCTGGTTCGAATTTCTTGCTTGTGTATTATTCGTTGCAATTCCTTTTTAATGGTGTCGGCTGTTTAACAGTCCCAAGTACCACCAGGACTTTCGGCTTTTGTATTTTGAGTCCTGGGCGCACTAACAAGACGGTGACTCAGCCGCTAACATGGAGAACAGACGCTGTTTTGAGCCGCCCCTAACATGGAGAACAGACGCTCAAATGGGTGAAGGCTTGGACTTTTACCCTTATTTTTAAAAAGCGGGGTGGCTCGCTTCTGTCAGGACTGCTTTCGGATATTTGTGGGTTTTTAGGAAGAAACTCAACATATCTGATGGAACCCCACCATCTGCGGCCCGTGGACCCGCTGGATTGCTTGCAGCTCAGCCCCGTAGAGTCTTCACCTACTCTATGGATTGTGGTTTGGTTATACATGCTCAATAAAGTTCACCTGTAATATAATTACTCGAAGTAATTAGTACCTACCAATAATGGGCTAGAGTAAGAAAACCACGTTCATCCTTTCGTTCATTCAAAAATTCTTTCATAAATACACACATGCACACATACATATATACATACAGCGAGCAAGTTGGGCTACAATCCCTGCACGGCACTCGCCAACAAAATCAACGAAAGGTAGCTCTCCTCCAGCAGTTGATCCTCGACTACACTCATCACGGTGTCCAGAAGCCGGTGCTGGTGCGCATCGCTCACGCATTCTGGAGATTCCATGGCCGTATGTCCGATCAGCTCAAACAGGCTCTGCTACAGGTGGTTGGTTAGGTTTCGCTGATCGAACAAATTGAATTTCGAGAATAGGCATATAATAGAAAATAGAAGAAAAATTATAACACCTTTCAATTTACGGTCCGTTGCCATATGCACAGCCGCTGCAATCTGTTCCATTAGCTGAATGATCGTTTTTAAATTTGAATTTGTTAAATTTCACACCTCACTTTCACTATAGTCTAACAGCTTAATAAAGGATTGAACCAGATTTATGAAGAGCCGAGTAAGATTTACATTATTTGTAAAATCGCCTAACCCATGGTTTGACGTTTCAGTCTGTATTATGAAAATGGGTATAAGTTACTCATTGAGTTAATCCGAATGAGCGTGTAAACCAGCGCACAGTGGTCGGAAAAGCCTTTTTTCACGGCGAAATTAATAACTCCTAAGGGTTACGTTTCCGAATCATGGCGTCTTTTACAAAGTTGTATCTGAACAAGTTGTCCATCTTGTGGTGATAATTTGATAGTTCCAAACTTTACTGCTAGGGCGGCGCTGTTGCTAACTTTTGAACAAAACACAATAGAAGGGTGTAATAAAAAGCAGGTTTGTAGGGAATATAATTTTAAGCAACGATTTTTCTATCTCTTCATTCGACCATGATAGAGCTATTTTTCTGCTTTATATCAGGGTGTCTCTTAAAAACGACTTTTTTCATTATAATTTTTTTGCTTCTGCCAATATAACACGCTACATCCTGTTCATTTACAACAAAAGCGTCTAGCGCTTGTGCATTGCTATAGTTCGGAGCTATTTTGCTGGTGTACATTAGGGTGTCCCTAAAAAATCAGTTTTTTTATTCTAACTTTTTAGTTTCAATTCTTAGGAAAAAATAATCTTCGGGCAAAGTGTAGAGAAAAATATTATACAAGTTTTTGCTGAAGTTATGGGTAATTTTAACGAAAAGAATGGCCGATTTTAAGCAGTCCCCGCTCATGTGCCCCAGCAGTACCTGGGCTCATTTATATAGCATTATGTTTCTTGATACCCATTAAAACAAGAATTTGATGATTTTTTTGCCAATTCTCGCCTAAACAATCATATGGGCGAAAAGAAAAAACACTTTTTTTTAGCTAAAATTACTCGTAACTTTTGAATCACATGCAGTATTAAAAAACTTTGTTCAGCAAAAATGTGCGCTATAATGGTTTCTATATTTTTAGTGAAGATTATTTAATCCTAAAATGAGAAACAAAAAAGTTATAATGAAAAACTCGTTTTTAAGAGACACCCTGATATAAAGCAGAAAAATAGCTCTATCATGGTCGAATGAAGAGATAGAAAAATGGTGTCTGAAACAAAGTTGCTTGAAATTATATTTCCTACAAACTTGCTTTTTATTACACCCTTCTATTGTATTTTGTTCAAAAGTTAGCAACAGCGCCACCCTAGCGGTAAAAATTGGAACTACCAAATTATCACCACAAGATGGACAACTTGTTCAGATACAACTTTGTACAGGACGCCATGATTCGGAAACGTAACCCTTAGAAGTTATTAATTTCGCCGTGTAAAAAGCCTTTTCCTACCACAGAAAATCTACAATCTTTTTTCAAATAGGCTTATCTGCTTTGATCGATTTTCTTCATAGACCTTCATTTTCGTTCTTTTTTTTCAATATCTGCAAGTTGAACAGATTTTGTTATCAAACTTTGTGGCCTATTTGAAACGAAATATGTTAGAATAGCTGTGGATAATGGAAGAAAACCCATAAACAAGATAGGCCCATTTGAAAAAACTGTGTAGGAATAAAATAGATCAGAAGCAAGATTAATGTCCCTCAAAATTGTATCCGTGATTTAACATTCGTACTACATCTGATCATTGTCTTTGGGCAATAATCCAAGCTGTAATTTTAATGATAACATTACTGTTTTGACCGCTGGTAAAATGATTTGCAAACACAAAATACGGTACTTTTCGGTAGTTTTAGTTTTTTTTTTTGACAAGATTGCGTAACGATAAATTCGAATTTTGCTGCCGTTCGAACAAAATCCGTTTGCACACTTCTACTTGATTCGACGCCATTTTACTGAATTTAAAAAGAATGGACCACGAAATAAAATGGAGGGCTTCAGCTGTCGTTTCAGTGATCCGTGAAATCATTCAAAATCTACACTTAAAGATAAGTATCTGAAATTTCACGTGTACATTCTTTAACTGATGTGACATCTGTTTTAAAAGGAGAGTTAAATTGAGTCCGAATGATAATTTTTATCAAGATTTAAGGTAAGATTATTTTGGTTGATGTGTAAATACATTTTTCATTACGAGATGAGATGATAGAACTTCAACTTCAACTTCAAGTAGCGGATCTTTAATTTCACGTGGCGCATCATGAAGAGTCTATCGTGTAAAATAGCGCCACAAAATTTGACTACATCTCTTTAACCATATGAACAGAGGTGCCATTATGCCAGATTTAACTGACACTGCCAGACTTTTTATCGACAAAAAGACAAAAAGAGAAACCCTGCAAAATGCCAGACTTTTTGAAATAAGAACAGATTAAAAAATGCGTCGACTCATTTTGGGGCAAAATTTGTTAAAGGCCTATCAACATTTGTAAAACCTCTTGGACCCTTTTCAATTGTTTGTCCAGATTTTTACATGTACGCGTTTGGCCAGATTTTGCCAGATTTTTGATTTGTTAAATGCCAGATATTTTTCAAAAAATAATGGCAACCCTGCATATGAGTAAAACTGGTTCAACGTGCATGGTTTCCGTCTGTCAAATTTCATAGCAATTCGTGTAACACGTATGGCCGTGTAGGACTTTGGAACATCAAACACTCAAGTAATAGACCGGCCAACGTGAGTCTGGCACAGTTAGTTGATGTATCCAAAACAACTGTCAAATCGTATGGGAAATGTTCGTTTTGGATACAACATGGCGGCACGTTGGCCGGTCTATTACTTGAGTGTCTATACTCAAGGGTGGATTGCTTAGCACACTTTTCTCAAGTGCTATTTTTTTAGTATGTATACATGCGTTGCAATTTTCCCGTGAGGTGCCGCAGGTGCCGATGTGTTGACAGTTCGAATTTTTATTTTTTGCTGTGCCTGGCAACCAGGCAAGATTGCTAGTTTCTTATTTCTAGAAACTCAACTGTCAAAAGTGTTCCTCAGTGTGCCAGTTATGTGGTATGGATTGAAAATCGAGCTCCGCATTTATGTAACATAACACGAAAATCAGCAAACCACTTATGAATCGTTTGAATTGAATGAGCAGAGTTTGGAAAATACTTATCCATATTGGTTTTGGTTTCGGCAGCCGTTTTCTTGCGTAGAAATTAGTATTTTATAAAACTCGAAACTCGGATTTCTCTATTTTTAAAAAAAGTTGCTGACCGGTCTCTTCTCACTGTTGTCACTAATGAATGCGTGGACAAAAATGGATGAAATTTTGACAGCCGTCAATCAAGGAGTGAAGCTTATAGAAAATGGTTCACATTGTCGATTACCAACGCCATCTGTAGGAAGTTAAAACTACTTTTCAGGCAGCCTAGTAGCAATGAACAAATTCGGAAGAGAATAGATGGTACACGGCAGGACAATTTAACTCAATTTGAGAGGCCACTTTACTCAATCGCATGGGAACTGCGACTCAGTTTCGTAGAAAGTGGAGTTACTCAGTCTACGAAACCTCAAATATCTTTTACAGTTTTGCCATTGAGCTTTTTTGAAACCCTCAAAAATCTGATATAAACAAGTCGTTCCTAGTTGACATAATTAGAAATTGTTCCCGCGAAATTGAAACCCAAAACCACCCCATCACTAACGGGTCACACGTCAGTCGATGTGGGTTTATAATGAGCCCCACGTCGACCCCAAAAAGGACCACACAGGCGTTGGCCACCGCACGTTCACGCCGAGTAATGCACACATACGGTTTGTTTACCATCATACTCGTCCACGTCGCTGCTCAACTGCCATATCTCAATTGAGTATCGATGATTGACTCACGCCCTTTCCCCGATTGATGCCACACGATGGGGCATCAGGATAAGGAAGAAATTAATCAGTGCCGTTCAATAGGCTTATCGGTTTTTCGAATCATCAGCATCGTCGTCGTCGTCGCCGGCGTCGTCACCGCCGTTGAGGTAATGAAAGGCACGTGAGGTGTGAACGGTCGCACATAATTTGCCCACATATCTACTACACCTCTTCACATGCCCACATGATGCAAAATGCACGCATCGGACCGTTGTTGTTGATGTTGTTTAATCGAGTTCTCGCGATTCGTTGGCTGGGGTATTAAAACTTCATCGTTTGATCCCCGGCATTTTTTGGTGGTGGGACCAGGCGAAAATTATACATTTTAACCACATGTACCGACCGGTTGTGTGTGTAAACGATTGTTGTTGATCGAGTGCCACTTGTTCAAATAAAGAATGAATCGAATGGTAATCGATAGCGCGAACAGTTTGAAGGACGAACAATTTATTTATTTTTATATCATTAAATTTCAATTACGACCGGCCAGGAATATAAAGTGCGGAAATGTGGAAAAAAATGTGCTTAAGCGTTTGTAATTTTGATTGGCCGTTTAGCGGCGATTGTTCTTGTAATTATGTTCTTGTCACAGAAGAGCAATCGATTAGATTAGGACTTAATTCAGTGATACGTAACAGCGATTTTGTCAGGAGCTTATCACGCGAGATAAGGCTTATTGAATGGATATTTAACCAGAAAACTTTCATATCACAGTACAAATAGCTTAGTTTGGATTGTGGCCTTATAATGGCTCCTTGAAGGCTGCTGTTCCTGTTCTTCGCCACATCTGCTGCGTTTTCCCACCACTCAAGGGTAGTTACAGTTTACCGGATTAGATCAGTACCGGAAAGAAATTAGCAGCTATCCGAGGTCACGAATCATCAACCATGAGAATTGATTATTCTCTTAGGATTCCAAGCTACATTGAACCGTTCCATTACAGGGTTCAGATCCAAACCGGAGCTCACGAGGGAAACCGAGCATTTGGCAGTATGCACCAGATTTTGGTGCCAAGCCCATGAAGCACTGGGGTCTCATCGAGTATCGGTAGGATGAACAAGGCTGTTTTAACTGTAGTTGTGCTTTCAAGCCTTGAAAAAATGTGACTTAATTTTTATAGTAGGACTACGGTACAACTCAATCACAGTTTCAGCATAATGGCTTGATCCCAAATCGGGCCAGAACGAATGTTTGTCAAATTTTGTTGCCATCTTCGTCCTGAAACGCTTAGCTGAAGCATTTCTGGCCAAGCTAAATTTGCTTTGAATTGAAACTAGCCCTGAAAGCTATGATTTCAGCCACAAACGTTGTTTTGAATTTTGGACAAAACCATTCCTATTTTACGAGCCACCGTTCGAACAGAGAGACTTAGGTTTTCCTTATATAGCTTCTTCACTTTTTGGTCCATGACAGGATCAGTACGTCCATTGTTTTGTTCACTTCTTGGTTTCCTCTCGATTGTCAAACGTTCCGAAAATGATTTGTACAAAATCCGCTCGCACACAAATGTTTCACTCGTCGCCATTTTGAACACTAAACATGAGATGTAAACACCAATTGAAGTCTTTTTCATCGAAGACAACCCCTATAGTTAAGGATTTTTTTTTTGTGCTCTGTAAAATTTCCAAATTTTACTCTGTTTGCTAGTAATATTTATTCCACATTAATTAGCTGTTGAACCTGAAGTGCGAGCAAATGCGAGTTTTAGTGCCAAAGTTTTCCTCGATGACTCGAATTATTATCCAGAAGAAGATGAATTGATACGAGGAAACCGCAGCTAAGTAGTATTTTTTTTTTCTATTTATTTGAACTGGGCGAAACGTATTGAGCTTCTTTCTGTGTCGAACGGAGCTATGGGATCGTGGTTCATTTTCCATATGGGATGCGTATGTTGAGAACTTAAGAATCGTTTTCAGCGAGCTAATTGAGTTGAAGAGCTGTGGGTTAGTTTTTTGTTCGCCTTACGAAAGTTAATGGTGCCACTGATAAAATTCCATATCTGATGGCTTTGGGTGGAGGGGCAGTTGTGTTGTTTTGTTGTGTTGTGAATATTCAGGTGACCATTCTTTTTTGGGGGTCGAGCTTTGGTCTTATCGCCTAGTTCGTCGCTCTTACTATACGGTATGGTCTATATAGTTTTGGCACACAACAAGTACCTACGGGGTTCTCTATCCCTCGGATTTTCTAACGAGTGGCTTAAGCACCACCTCCGGGGAGAGCCTGTTGTTATGCCCGGCGAGAAATGCATTCTTCAGGGTAGGTATCTCATATGAATACAGTTTCGAAAGCGATAGCGTCACCGAACGTTCAACCCACTATCTATGTCAAGAAGGTTCCACCATATTCTAAAAATATAACAGATAGAGATCGTTATTCGATCCGCTACAAAACTACTCCCGAGCTTTTATGAAAGGCGAAGAACTCACTTAAACAAATTTCGAAACGGGAATGAAAGGATTAGATTACCAAGCAGCCCGCCCTTGGAGTTCAAAAACAGAGAAATCTACAAATCAACACGGACAACAACGACAAGAAAACTTTTCGAATGTAGCCGTCAAAGCATAACTGCTCAACCAAAAACATCTAATATCGGAGGTAAGTAAAATGTTTATATGAATTTGAATTTGTATATATTCGATATGTATGTACATGTATGTGTATGTATGTGTATGTTTGTGTATGTATACATGTGTATGTATGTGTGAATGTTCATTCAATTTTATAGTGCATAATATATATATATATCTATATATATAAAAATGAAATGCTGTCCGTTCGTGACAGCATAACTCACGAACGACTTGATGGATTTTCTTGATTTTTTTTTCATTTGGTTCGTCTTGGTTTCCAACAGGTTTATATAAAGAAAAAAATTGGAAAAAATAACTGAAAAATGAGAAAAAATCATAAAAACCATATTTTCATTTTGTATGGGAATATACTAGACAGCAAGACCGTCTTTCGTTTTGTAATGAGAAACCGTTGGAAACTTTTATAATGGCGTTATAATTAACAAAAGAAAAATAGAGGAGAGAATCACTCATTGTTACTTAGGACATTTTCAAAAGTTATGCGAAAAATGAAAATACACTGGAGTCGCTTACTTCGCAATTTTCTATGGGGTATTCGGAATTTGACGTAGTTTTCGGAATTCACGTGAGTAGATAATGTTCGCTTAAATTTGGCCAGAAACGCGTGTGAACATAACTTTTAACGCTTTTTACGAGGTTTTAGTGCATTACGGCTTTTAAGCAGATTCAGAGATTAACTCGGTTATTTTAGGATTTTTTTAAATCGCCTGTGTAATACCTGTGTAATAAGCAACCTCAGTGTAGATGCCCGTATAAACTGAAGCGTTTGTATTGGTGACACCTCGAAGCGAGATGTAAATTCTCGATTAACAATAGAATGGGGCCTATCAACATTTGCAAACAGACACGTCTGAGCTGTTTTTCCCGCAAACCAGTACCATAATCATGTAGAAGAAAGTTTTCCCTACACGATGATGCTATAGGTTTGCGTGGCTTGCGTGATAAAAGGTTCAGAAGTGTTTGTTTACAAATGTAGATGGTCCCTGTTCTATTGTTCGTCTAGAATTGGAGTGAAGATCATTTAATTGACTACATGCTGCATTTCAATACGAACCATTGGTTGATTACAATGCGAATATACCAGTCACCATTAGATCAATGAGTGTAGTTTGTTCTCATTTTAATGCATTGAAGTTTCCAAGTGAACCACCTGAGCCTTTTAGTTCTTTGGTTTCTGGAGCAGGAAAAAAATAGTTGTAAACATTTTCTGCAGAACACCCATAGTTATTATGGTTGTTTTTAAATGACTTCGTTTGATGCAACGTATATAATAATATTTAAAAGTTTTCTTGGGTCAATCCTTACAGAGCTTAAACATAACTTAATCGTGAAATTGTGAAACCACACGTTACAGACGGGTCTACGTTATTTGTCTACGTTACAGATTCAAGTTCAATTTCAATACAAAGCGGGTTCATTGTTGTCACCGACAGACATAGATCATAAATTTCTACAGATTTATTTCATGGGCTCAGCAACATTATTCTACCACGAAGCGGAACATTGTACAACAATTGTAAGCGATGCTTGGTGAGCACAATGGATTGATTCAAATGTTCAAGACTGCTCTTGATCGAATGCCATCTAAAACCTATAAGATTGTGACTCGAGCTTATTCCTAATTTTCCAATTTTTCTGATGGATAATGTAGGTTCTGATAAGAAATATTTCAACCAATACCGGGGTACCAAATATCAACAATTTTAAAACCCCTGTTTAAGCG
The DNA here is from genome assembly GCA_034211315.2 of Aedes japonicus. Taxonomy (NCBI): domain Eukaryota; kingdom Metazoa; phylum Arthropoda; class Insecta; order Diptera; family Culicidae; genus Aedes; species Aedes japonicus. The sequence goes on along the minus strand of JASCZW010002018.1, from coordinate 43,295 downwards.
ATTAGACGCTTATTTATGAAGATAAAAGCATTTCTCATTCTCCAATTTTCCAAAAAGGTATTTAATTATAGGCAGGACAACGTCTGCCGGGACAGCTAATAGTATATATATATATATATATATATATATATATATATATATATATATATATATATATATATATATATATATATATATATATATATATATATATATATATATATATATATAGTATATATATATGATCACATCACTTATCAAGGTGAATCCTGATCCATCGAGCCTTCCCCTACTAACATATGAAAACCCCCTTCCTGTGACCGTTGTGGGGATGCAGAGGTAAACACGGTCCCTAATCAGCAAAGGTCACACTAACTTTCCTTCCCTATTCCCAACTGATTGCAAGGACGTGGCCGGCGCCGTTATTGATTATTAAAGAAATTGAGTCACTGAAACGTGTACAGTGAGAATGGTCGGTCACTCCTAGCCCCATTCAGTTGATTCATTGTGCAATTTCACTGATTCTGATCAATCACGGAGTAGCAACCATCGATACGTGCAGTCAGTCAAGCTAAACTAAGCTAAGCTAAGAATACAACCAGCTATAGCTGAGCGAAACATTTTATTCCTATGTGAAAAACTTCAAAAGCTACTGTGATTTGAAGGTGTCCGGATTTATTTGGACACAGACCTTAAGGTAATTAAGCTTTGATAACGTTGGTTATTAAAATGACAATTAATGGAATTTTTATACCCAGTTTCTCTTCTATCTGTATGGCGTTCCAAGATTATTACTCATCACAATTAGTATATTACCGACTATGTACCTGCGATAAGACTGGCGGCCAGTTTATCCCCACAAACCTACACAGTTTGAAAGAAACATGTAATTTTCAGTGTTTTTTAAGCTCGTACCTGGAATGCTATATATGGCATAAATTAATAGGATATTTCTTGTACATTTAAGCCAAAATATAATCTTTATCAGGTATGTTGTATGAAAGATTGCAAACAATTTCGTTATATGTGCTTTCTTTGTCTTGCAATGGAAATGGGGAAAATTTCACGCGTTTTTTGAAGTTCATCATTTTTTTCTGTGTATAGAGTTCGTTTGGCTTCTAATTTAATTGAATACCAGTTATCTGCAAGCAGTCAAAAACCTCAGTCTGTCGTAATGTGTACAATCAAAGTACTTAGGCCGCGAGATTATCTGCTAGAGTGTAATCAGTGTCAGTTGACACAGTTTTTTCTGACTGTTAAGATAGAAATGTGTGTGCTTTCCTGAGCTTGACAGAATTGATCTGTGTTACATTTATTGACAACTGGCAGATGGTTACTGTTTTCGTTAATCAAATAATTCAGGTGGTTCTATTTATTGTTTTCTTTTTCAGCGCTCATTTTTTTTGTTGAAAATAAGTAATCAAAACGAAACGTGAATTGTTTTGCGTTATCCAATGCACATACAGGGTGTGGCAGAAAATAATGCGAAAATAATCAAACTTGAGTATTGGGTTAATTTGTGTAGCTAGTGACTAATTTCTGACGAAAGTGCATTTGTTTATGTTTACTTTCAAGTGCTGCATCCAAACATCCTATTTGAATTTGCATTAAAATGTTCACGAAAGAAGTGATCACCAGTTTGTTGCTCGCCCAGAAGAAGCCGAAAGAGATTGCCAAGGTGGTAGAGTGCCATTTGGCAACAGTTTACCGCATAAAAAAGTCCCTGCAGGATGGTCCTAAGCAGCGGAAGCCGGGTAGCAGACGTGCGCGCTTTGCACGTACGCCGAACGTGATCAAATCGGTTCGGGCAAAAATTGCTCGCAACCCGGTGCGTTCCATAAGAAAACTTGCAAAGGAAGCCAATATTTCGGAGAAATCCATGAGGAGAATCATAAAAGAAGACCTGCATGCATCTTCCAGAGCCAGAGTGAAACGCCACTTGATTACGGACCGGATCAAAAAACTACAAGTGACTCGTTCCAAGAGATTGCTTTCCTTGTTTTGGTAGGAAAAAATGATAATCCTGTTCTCCGACGAAAAGCTTTTCAGCATCGATGCTGTGGCCAACAACCGAATGGACCGGTTCATTTCACCGCAGAAAATGGAGAACGTTCCGGAAAAAGTGAAATTAAAATTTCAAACCAAACATCCGGCTGGTGTCATGATGTTCGGCTTGGTGGCGTCCAACGGTTTGAAAATTCCACCTGTTTTTATTGATGCTGGAGTTAAAATCAATACCGAAGTGTATATCGGTATTTTAAAGGACCAAGTGCTTCCCTGGGTGAAGGTCAACTTCTCCGAGGACCAAAATGTTGTGCTACAGCAATGGAGCGCCGTGCCACACGTCCAATCGAACCCAACAAGGGTTGAACGATAACATGAAGTTTTGGCCGAAGGATTGGTGGCCCCCTAGCAGTCCAGATCTTAATCCGTTGGATTATTCGATTTGGGCATATCTTGAAGCACAAGCCTGCAAAACATCACACCCTAGTGTGAAAACCCTGAAGTCAACCATAACACGCACATGGCAGTCAATGTCGGAGGACTACGTCCGAAAGGCATGCTCTGGCTTCCGGCGTCGACTCGAGGATGTTATTAATAAAAATGGGGACACATTGAATAAAGTTGTTTAAAAGGCCTTTATAAAGATAACTGCACTCAAAAATGTTGATATTATTGCTTGAATAAGTTAAAAATGGGATTTGAAAGAAATAGAACAAATTTTCGCATTATTTTCTGCCGCATCCTGTTAGTGGAATACTACACAGAAAAAAATAATTAATTTAAGCAAGCTCGTAAAATTTCCTCTCGTTTAATTCCAAGCAAACGGAAGCGTAAACAACGAAATTATTTGCAATCTTTCATGCGTCCATCAACAATGTTACATGCAATATTTCATACAAAAGGCTAGATTCAAGCGTTATGTGGCTTAAGTTTACATGAAATATCCCATTATTTTCTGTCAAATCTTGCATTCCCTTTATGTGCACTAGATAACGCAGAAAATTCAATGTTTCTTTTTATCTGTGTAGATTTGGCATAAACTGATTATCACGATGCTCTTGTAAATCTAAGCCAAAAATTGCCTCTATCAGGTCTATGGTATGAAAGATTGCCAACAATTTTGTTGTTCATGATTGCTTTGGCTTGCAATTTAAGAAGAAAAATTTTACGCATCTGTTAAAATCAAACATATTATCTGTATAAGCTAAGTCCAGTGAGTCTAAGATTTTTTCTTTACGAACAATTTGAAGACCAGATTGGGCATCAAACGTTGCCAGTTAAAGGGGGTAATTATTTGGCCAACTTAGTGTAAAGGTTAATAGTATGAAACAAATACTGTCATCATGGCCAATTTGCATCGCTAATACGAATTTTGAAGGCTCAATTTTTAAATTTTACAAAGATTTCTTATGTTAAACTTTTACAGCATTCTTGCTGCATTGTAGTACACAAGTCATTAAAGTTTGGCAAACTGACAAACGTTAACAATGACTTCTTTCTTGATTTGTCGACCTTGGAAACTTGCCTCATTAATTTACCACAGCCATTTGGAAGAACAAGAGTCCTTCTATTTGATAGACTTGGAAACTGATATGGGTAGATTTTATATTACAAGAGATTTAAGGAAAAATCCATTGTTTACGTTTGTCAGTTAGGCCCTAATGAAAAATCTTTGCAATCTTTGTTGTTTGAGTCTTCAAAAATTCGAAGCAGCGATGGCAGCCGTTTCTGTATTTCAGCGGCTTTCAACTAAACAGGGCTTCAAATGGTGAGTTGACAACTTCAAATGGGGGTGCGACCGACCTCTGATCCTCACAGGTTCCTACCTCACGCTCCCACGATTCATATGATCACACAAGACTGCGAGCTGAAACATGGAGACGCTGGTTGGCGTAGCTTGGGCCATGTTGTTCTTTGCTAGGAACGAATGGTGAAACGTTACCGAAGTAGCACACAGCGATCATTAGTTGTAGTAACTTGGTTCATGCAAGTTATATTCATGTTATATCAACTCAATGGCAACAAGTGTGCCACTCGGGATAGTATGATGTATGTAGATCATATCATATTATTTTCCATTCTCACTTAATAAATAGTTTCAGCACGCTTTGCATTCCAAAACCATTTAAGGGCCTGGAACAACATGACAAGCCTCAAAGGTTCAATTTGTTTTTCAACATTTCAGCATAATACTTAATTTAAAATTGCACTTCTGAGCTTCAACTATCTAAAGATTGCCATGCGCTTATAAGGCTTGTTCGCGACAAAATCTGGACAGATTAAATTTGGAATAAAACAAATTTGCCGTTAGTTCATTCCAAATTGCATTTTTAACTAGGCTGCATGAAGAAACTACGAATTTTTAAGTTTACTCCAGTCATTAGGGTCTGTGCAGACTTCTCTGCCACCGATTTAGCTGCTTTTGTCAAAGATATTCGATTTTTCTATAGTTGTAGCTTGTTGTTTATATCGCAAGAGTTCTCTCTTCACAATAGCCCAATACCACTCTGTAGGTCGCAACTCCGCGCTGTTAGGTGGATTCGCATCTTTCGGTACAACATGAACTCCATTCGCTTTATACTATTCCAAAACTTTTTCGGCGATGCCAAATTAGGCCAGAGTAGCGAGATGATAGTTGTTTAGGCATAGTAACAATCGCTTCTTTAGGCATTCTTCACGGTATATTTCATCATTACCCGTTCCGGTAGTGATGGAGCTTTGGCTTGCTAAACCACAATATTACCTGCCAAACCAAGTATTTTTTGGGAATCTTAACCTTTTTCTTCGTCCTGCAATGCTCCTCTACGCCGTTTCGTTGCATGGCAGTATAATAAGACGTTCTGGGAAGCTTCTTAAAGTCTTCCAGCACATAAGTTTCATCGTCCATTATCACGCAGGAAAACTTCGTGAAATATTCGCTATACAACTTGAGAGCCCGGGTTTTAGCCGTCACATTCTCTGTATCATAACGGTTTGGTACAGTTTTCACCTAGAACGACTTCATACCTTGCTGGTGCTTGGAAGTATGCACGAAAGATGGGGACATTTTTATTTTTCTGGCCACAGTAAAGGGCGATACGGTCAAAATTTGGTCAATATCAACTTGACGTATTTCTTTCAATTTTGCATTTAAAAAACCTGAACACCCCTCATTTTGAAGGTGTGTGTGTGTAGAATGTTGCTCCTATTTTGATTTTGGAATTCACTCTTCAGTTGTCAAAATGCCGTCCAAGCAAGAAGAGCAGCGTATCAAAATTTTGCTCGCGCATCGCGAAAATCCGAGCTACTCGCACGCAAAGTTGGCAAAATCGCTAAAAGTTGCCAAATCAACCGTTACAAATGTAATTAAAGTGTTTGGGGAACGTTTGTCGACAGCCAGGAAGTCTGGATCGGGGGGAAATCGAAAACCGGAAGCCGCTGAGACGACAAAGAGAGTTGCCGGTAGTTTCAAGCGAAACCCTAACCTATCTCTCCGAGATGCCGCAAACAAGCTGGTGTATCGTCTACAACCGTGCATCGAGCCAAAAAACGAGCCGGACTATCGACTTACAAGAAGGTAGTGACTCCAAATCGCGATGATAAACAAAATACGACGGCCATAGCGCGATCCCGGAGGCTGTACACGACGATGCTGACGAAGTTTGACTGCGTGGTAATGGACGACGAAACCTACGTCAAAGCCGACTACAAGCAGCTTCCGGGACAGGAGTTTTATACGGCAAAAGGAAGGGAAAGGTAGCAGATATTTTCAAGCACACGAAACTGTCAAAGTTCGCAAAGAAATATCTGGTTTGGCAAGCCATCTGTACCTGTGGCTTGAAAAGCAGCATTTTCATAGCTTCCGGGACTGTCAACCAAGAAATTTACGTGAAAGAGTGTTTGAATAAACGTCTGCTGCCTTTCCTGAAGAAACACGGTTGTTCCGTTCTGTTTTGGCCGGATTTGGCATCTTGCCATTACGGTAAAAAGGCCATGGAGTGGGACGCCGCCAACTACGTGCAGGTGGTTCCCAAGGACAAGAACCCTCCCAACACGCCAGAGCTCCGCCCAATTGAGAAATACTGGGCTATTGTCAAGCGGAACCTAAAGAAGACCAAAAAAACTGCGCAGTTCAAGGCAAACTGGCTTTCTGCGGCGAAGAAGGTGGACAAGGTGGCTGTACAAAATCTGATGGCAGGGGTCAAGCGTAAGGCCCGGCAATTCGGATTTGGAAAAGCGGAAGCCTAACTGAATATTTTTCCTGAATTTTATACTAATTGAACTTGAAAAAGAAATTTAATTTGATTTTTTAAATAAACGATTTCATCGATTTACACGCGTTTTCCCTTGACTAAATTTTGACCGTATCACCCTTTACGTACCGAAAGATCAGGTCTCTTCTGCAATATTTGCTCCACCTTCGCGTCCTTCTGGCGGTTCCTGAGATCCGTTTTTGTTTCGCTCCCAACCTTCCTGGCTATTGTCAAACGTGTATCCAAAGATTTAAGAACGTTATGGGCAGCGTTTGCCGGAAAACCAAGCTTTTTTGCAAGATTTCTTATTGACAGATCCGGATTTTCATTGCGACCGCACACAATAAATTTTGGCACTTGCTCTTCTTTCGACGCCATATTCGATCTAAAAGCTTGTAGTATCACCAAAAATTGATTTTTCACAATGAACAGACATACGTCCATCAGTTTGCAAAATATTCCACGCGTTGACGAAGTATTTCCAGAGATATACTTATGTAGGGGTGTCAAGAATTCAACGTCACTAGAAAAGAATAAATAATTTTTGAACAGCATGTCTTCTAAAATAATATCACTTATTGAAATTTTGTCTTTAATATTTGGAAGATTTTATTCTGTAGCTTATCGAGGACAAGTAGGATATTAATACAAATATATTTTTTTTCGTAACAATCCAGTGGATGTCAGTTATATTTTTTGTACATACGCATATTACGTTTTCGTATTGACTTACCGTAGCTGTTTATTACATGTTTAAGTCAATTCATTTGTGTAATGTGTAATTTGTAGTTCCATGAACATCATTCAAGTTTGAAATTTGAATAAATAGCGTTTTTATTTTGATATTTCAATTTTGTGTGCTCAAAATATACTGAATATTTAATAACATCAAACGGGGAAAGAGAGGGACCATCAGGGCACCCAAGTGAAACAATTGTGATGAGGAACGTGGGACTGTCTCCTCTCCATTGTTATCATTTCGCGAAACGAGGGCGGGCCCCTCGACCCCAACGATTAGGTTTATTCTGTCAATCGAGTGTGAACTAACTTTTGGAAGGAGATTCCTTCCCTATATTTGCGGGTTTTGCGTTACTGTCTCTGCTTACGGGCCCGCTCAAACGTTTTTGGCCCTTCATACAGGAGCTTGATGATTACAAACAGCAAAAGAATCCTGATCGTTTTGCAGATTTGTCCACTACTATGGAAAGTTACCTTGCTACCACGGATGGTAGTATTACATAATCACACCATCGTTTAGCGACTTTCAGTTTGGAAGAAACATGTAGTTTTCTACGTTATCAAACGCACATAAATGGAATGCTAGATTTGGCATAAGTTTGTGGGATATTTCTCATAGCTTTAAGCCAGCTAACGCCTGAATTTAGTCTGTTGTATGGAAGATTGCCAGCGATTTCGTTGTTTACGCTTGCTTTTGCTTACAAGTGAATGAGGGGAAATTTTACTCGTCTCTTAAAATTCAGTATTTTCTCCTGTGTTCACGAATTTGTTTCAATCGTGTATATAAAAAACCAGAACACCCCTCTATTTTGATTTTGGCATTTGGTTTTCGGTTTCAAAATAGCATCCAAGCAAGCGGAACAGAGCATTAAAAATTTGTTCGCTGCATCTAAAATTGAGGAATCGGGGTCGAAAACTAGAAGCCGTAACGCCAACCCGGACCTCTCCGTCCGAGATGTCGCAAACAAGTTGGGAATAGCTGGCGACGGCGATGTAGTGGTAAGTGGGACTGTTACCTGCCATCCCGAAAGGTTTTGGTTCAAGCTTTGTCGAGGTCGATGAGATTTTTCTGAGGTGAAAAAATCTTCGGTCTCGTATTTCTTATGAAAGGGAGTACAGGGTGTCTCACATTAGGTGTCACTAAAACAAAATTGGATTACAGCAAAACAAAACAAATTTGTTTTCGAGTTAATAGTACGAGACACTGAAGAAGTCTGCAAATTGTAGACGAAATACGCGTATCTGTCAAGAGAAGCCAAAGTAGTTGGAATTAATTGGAAAATATTAATTTTTCTTCTAATTTCTAGTTAAAACAAATCAACCAAATCAAATCATTTATTTCTCATTTCAATGATACATGTTATAGAAATAAACCATATTAATTCAATACGAATCTCTCGAACTTTTTTCTTAGTGACTTTGCGCAAATGCTTTGTAAACCCATCGCAGCTGGCACGCACGATTTCCAGAAGAATTTGGTTCCAAATATCAACCAAATGTTTTTTGAATCGATCGAAAGTAAGCTTTTTCGTAGTGTCAAGTGGGTTGAGATCCGTTGAAGATGCAGGCCATTCTTCGCTTGTGATGAAATCAGGTGCCATGATTTTCATTCTGAGAGCGTTCTACAGCTTGTTTATCCCTTGGAATATTGGCAAGACTTTTGCCATACACACGATCATTTTGTTCATTATGACTGTCCTGAAGGAGGAAGATCTTTTCATCCGAAAATAAAATCTCGCAGTCGCCGTGCCGATCCAAAAGATGTCTGCTTCTTTGGACCCTGGCTTGCTTTTGACGCTCCGTGAACCCATTGTTTCTTATACGGCTTGCATTCTAGATAATGTCTGAGGAGCCTGTTCATTGAAGCGGAGGACATTTGAAACTGTTTGTTCAATTTGCGGTCGGATACGGCCGGATTACGTCTTATCCGCTCCCTCACACATTTGATCTTTTTCTTCGTTCTGGCAGTTCGTCTGGCACCTCCTTTGTGTTGAATATGGACATTTCCAGTTTCCTTGAACCGTTTCAAGGTACGAAAAACAATGCATTAGGTCCAAAGTATCATTGAGAGACCCTCTTTGTCGACTTTCTCTTTGCGTTCCTACGGCTATGTAAGAACATGTTAAATTATTTCGAACTTACAGTACGGTAGTAATAAGTGTGATTACGGATCCAATACGTCGAAATCGTCTGCAAATCGTTTAATTTACAAGCTATTAACCAAATGCATTGTTCAGCTTGAAATATAAGCAAACGGAATCGCTTGATGATCTTCAGCTTTAAGCTGTCAAAAGAATACACTCAAAACGGATATAATCAATTCCACTGTTAAAATTACACAGCTGAAATAAAACCAAGACTGAAAAAGGTGACACATATTGTGAGACACACTGTGAAGACATAGTTCCCGGCTCACGTGTTGTTGAGTGCGATATGTAGGGTGGAGGTGGTGAACCAACCTTAGGCTGAAAGCCACCGTAATAACAATAAGCTGGGAGTGTCGTCTTCCACCGTGCATTGAGCTGAAAGGGCAGAACCCTAAGAAGATAAAAAAAATGTCGCACAAAATGAACAGTGGATGTACAGAATCTGTTGACAGTTAAAAAAATAGCCTGACAGTTCGGGTTCGATCAACCAGAAGTTTTAATTGTTGCACCTTTTACTGTTTTATACTTGCCTATTTATTGATTAAGCTTAGGGAGTACCCAAAACACAATTCATCGCCATAAGATAAGGATTACCCACATGATGATTCATTAGTTTGTGTGAACGAGTGAACAGTCTACAAACTGCTGATTGAAATGATTGCTTATCAAATCAGACCATGACATGCTACGAATTCCTGAATCGTTTTCAAGTATCTCTACCGGAAGGCCAGCCAGCAGGCTGTTCAAATACCAGAAATAAAAAATAAACATAAACAAGGTTTTGTTCAAAAAAAATAAACAAGGTTTTGTTCAAAAATAATTTCTAAAATGACAACCTACAAGCTAATATATACTAGATGGCACTGCTGGAAAAATGCACTAAGTTGCTTTTGAGGTATTTCTCGGGGAGATAAAATAAAGTCGAACCGTCCTGGATGAGTGATCGATCGGAAAAGACCTCCTGGTCTTGTTTATTGTTTTTATTTCAACTACGACAGTGTTGCGCGCAACGCAGACCTGTCAATTCGTGAACACGCTAAGGTGTAAATAACCGATTTCGTTTATAAATTAATTCAGCCTTGTATACACGCTTGGGTGTAAAGAATCAATTTTGTGTTCCAATATATATCACAAGCACACAATACAATATACAACCAAGCGCGACCAGCCTAAAGAACCAGCAATTTATTCATTTTTAGATCACAAATTATCTGGCTGAGTTTGTGCTTAAGTCTGCAATTTTTCAACAGTTTATTGGTGATTATTCCCACAATTAGCACTTTACCATGACATCATAACCGATTAGATTAGCCCGTTATTCCATTACACGTTTCGACAATGTCCCATAAAATTATCATCCGAAATAAAGATTATCTAGCCAGAAAAACTCGATGTCATAACTTGTATTTCCCCGAAAAAGTTCAGTCTGGATTGTCGTCTCGCAATGACAACTTGGAAGTTACTGTTTCTGTTTTACGCCATCTCTGTGGCATTTGCCCACCCGAAAGCCCGAGATGGGCCCAGCTTACCGGATTTGGTCAGCAACGAAGAGAGGCTTGCGTCTCTCCGAAGCACCGAATCAGCAACCGTGAGAAATCCAATTGAAGCTCCCTACCGAGTTCCAAGCTACATCGATCCGTTCCATTACTGGGTTCGGATCCGTACCGGAATTCACGAGGGTAACCAAACATTCGATGGCCGAGCAGCGTTGTACTTTAACGTTCGGAACCCGGTGAGGACCATCTACGTGCATCAACGTGGACTCAATCTGGACAATGTTGAATTGTACATGATGCCACCCAACGCCACCTATGAGGATAGGATTCTCTTGGACAGGCCCAGATATTCGATGAGTCCAGATAGAGAGTTCATCATGTTTTCATCTCAAAGAATCCTGGTTCCCGACGAGTCGTATATGCTATACTTGCGCTACTCCGGTAAACTGAGGAACGATGACGATGGAATTTACGTATCCACCTACACAAATGACAAAGGAGAACTCAAATATTTGATCGCCACACAATTCCAACCCGTCAGTGCTAGGACTGCTTTTCCATGCTTTGACGAACCTGCGTTGAAGGCTACCTTCGACTTGGAAATCGTTCACCATGCCAACTACAGCGCAGTTTCCAACACACCGATTGAGGAGGTTTCAGACTACGTGAGGGAAGGTTTCGAAGGTTACGTTCGAACCTCGTTCGAAAGGACTCCGAAGATGTCAGTGTATCTGCTAGCTTTCCTGGTGTCCGATTTTCCGTACACATTGCAGGACAATCAGAGGGTACTTGCCCGTTCGAATGCAATTGATCAGGCGGGATTTGCATTGGATTCGGGTCTGAAAACACTGAAAGCCATGGACGACTATATCGACATCCCGTACAGTACGTTCATGAAGAAGATGGACCAGGTAGCTGTTCCGGACTTCAGCGCCGGGGCCATGGAAAACTGGGGTCTCTGCAAGTATCAGTAAGATGAACAAAATTTGATAATTAATTAATTTACTTCAGTTGAATTTTTCATGGTGTTTAAAATGCAAAACTTTCAGGGAATCCCTACTGCTGAACGACCCAAACGTAACGACTTACCGCACTCGCACCTGGATAGACACCATCATCGCGCACGAGTACATTCACCAGTGGTTCGGCAATGTCGTGACCAATGAGTGGTGGAGCTTTCTCTGGCTGAACGAAGGCTTTGCAACGCTCTACGAGTTCTACGGTGCCCATCTAGCTAAGCCACAAATGGAGTACTTTGAGATGTTTACCCTGGATGTCACCCAATGGGCGTTGGATGCCGATTCATGGGAAGGAACCCGACCAATGAGCTTCAGCAGAGGAGCCACTTACGGAGCAATTTTAAGTTTGTTCGATAATGTTGCCTATTCAAAGGCCGGTGCTGTGCTGAACATGTTCCGCGGAGTTCTCGGGGATGAAGCTTGGAGTGAGATGATTAAAATTTACCTATTAGGTAATCAGCTGAGTACAGTGAATCCAGATAGTCTGATCGATGCGATGGAACAGGCAACCAAAGACATGGACATTCTTCCGGAGGGGGTTTCAATGGCTGACTTTGTCAAGAGCTGGACCGAACAGGCTGGATATCCTGTGCTGGAGGTTCGTAGAAATTATCGCACCAACGAAATCATCCTTTCACAAGATCGGTTCTTCGATAACAAAGTCGTGAATAACGATCCTACCACGTGGCTTGTACCATACAATGTAGTCAATCAATCAGTGGCTGATTTCGAGTTTCTTTCCTGGGATTGGTTGACTGATCGTGCTGTGCGTCTGTCAACCAACGTTGGAGATGATAGTTGGATCATTGTCAACAAACTGCAGGCTGGATTCTATCGCGTGAACTATGACGTCCAAAACTGGTATCTCATCATTAATGCCTTAGTTGCCAACTGGGCCAGCGTACATAGGTACAACCGAGCTCAAGTTCTGGACGATGCATTCCACTTGGCCCGGGCGAACCGGCTAGATATGGAAGTATTTTTGGATTTGATGGTCTACTTGCAAGATGAGCTGGAATATCCTCCTTGGACCGCTGTCAGTCCCATCATAGGTTACTTCTACAACCGACTCCGGGGCACAGAGCACTATGAAAACTTCCAGCGATTTGTGCACAGCTTGCTGCAACGCGTTTACGGTACGCTCTCGATCGACTCTGTTGACGACGACGAAACCAACCTCCACAAGTTCCTGAAGCAAACCATCTCCACTTGGGCTTGTAGAACTGAGCATGAAGACTGCCTGACACGCACCCATGTCCTGCTCAACGAAACTGTCCAGCAGAGCGGGTTGGTTCACCCGGACATTAGCGCCGTTACGTATTGCTTCGGACTGCGTGGATCCACCAAGGAAGCGTTCGTATATCTGTACGACATACTGAAAACAAGTCACAACCAAGCTCTGCGAACACTGCTCATCGACTCACTGGGATGTTCTGATGATCAGGTTGAACTGAGAGCTTATCTGTACACTGCAGTGGGTGGGGTCATTCAAATAAACTATTCACTGGCTGAGCGAAAAAGAGTTCTGAATGCGGTAGCAGCCGGAAGTCGCGCAGGTGTTGATGCGCTGATTGATTTCCTCGTGGATTTGTATGACTATGTTTTGGAGTATGTATAGTGGTGAATTATTATTTGATTTGGATGTTAAAACGAGGTTGTGGTTCTTTTCAGACATCTTGGACAACGTACTCTCGACAACATTGTGGTTACTATTGGTACGAAAACTAACAATGAAGCTGAACTGGAACGGGTGAGATATTGGATCGGTTCTCAGATTTTGATGTATTTTAGTAACCATGTTTGTTTACCGTAGTTGGAGTACCTTCTTGAATCGCTTGGTCGTGCACTCTCACTGGGCGTGGCAAATGCTGCACGAGCTGCAGCCGCCCGAAACCTGGCCTGGCCCACAACTCGGGAAGGTTTTATTGTGACTGGATTTTTGGAAAACTACAATCGTGGGTAGGTAGTTGGCAAAATGCTGCTTTAATTATGGAAGCAACAATAAAAAACTTACACTAAGAATTAACAATGTGTATCATTGCAAATTGCTTTTATTAGTTGGTAAAATTCACTATAATAGTGTGCGATACAGTATTTTGGCATTAACTAGACACCAAAGGAAGCTCAACTCGTCACGATGGTAACTCCATCCCACTATCCCGAACGCCATTATCCCAAACGGTAGGATAGGGCCTCCAAGTCCATCGGATAGGTGAACGCTTCCTCTTCGAAATGCCCGTGGTGGATTGATTAGGCCGTTTTTCAAGGACAAGAGCGTTTTCGATTTGATCAGGGACAAGATTTACAAAGTGGAATGATTCCTGGGGTTCATTTGTTGTCAAAGAAACATGTGGGAAAATCTTACATGCATTTGGCACTTCTCTTATTCTACTTTTATTGGTCCATGGTCCTTGAAGCAATGTCCACTTTGCTTTGGACCAAGGATGGTTCCAATCGTACCATAAATTATTCGTAAATCATTCGCTTCACCTCTCAAACCGAAAACTGATGGGCCAAGGTAAACATTGAATGAACATAGCATGAACTTCGTCGTCTGTCAATTGGAAAAAGATGTTTCATTAGGGCCTAGCTGGCAAACGTAAAAAATCGCATCTTCCTCTAATATGTCGGATTTGGAAATTTGTCTCATTAATCTTCCACAGCCATTACGAAGAAAAAAAATTCCTTCTATTCGATAGGAATGGGAGCTTACATGGGTAGATTTTGTAATACGAGAAATTTACGGAAGAAGCTATTGTTTACGTTTGTCAGTTAGGCCCTAATGAAAAATCTTTGTCGAATTATATGCGCGTTCATCACTGCTTGCTTGTACAATTCTAGGGTTTTTTTTTCATTTTTTTTTCATCTGAAATTGAGAGACTCTCTTTGACTACTTTCTCTTTCATTCATATTCCATTCAGCTTTACGTTTTTCATTCTACTATTTGTAGAATATGCTAGCCAGAACTGTTGTCTTTCTATCTGTAATAAAGAATCCCTCAAAAGTTTTATAATGGCGCTGTAATAAATGAAAGAGAGAGCGAGAGAGGAGAGAATCTCTCATTGTTAGATTTGCCCTCTTGAAAAAAAAAATCCTAGAATTAATTGATTTTTTGTTTGCTTCTGTTGGTAGTTCATTTTCGTTTCCTGATTCGAATGAATGCTAGTGCTCGAAACTTCCGATCGGTTCACTTAGTGATTGTATGGTACCGCGTTTAAAGCAAAAATGAATCAGAAGCCGAAAAGAACAGTGTAGCCAGTAAATACAGCGGGAAAACAGAAAAAATGTAGCATCTAAACGCCAAATGTTACTATAAGGTGCCATGTTGTCTTTAGGTCAGTATTTTCTGTTTTTGGAAGATGATGCCACAGGCCTTTTTTTCCGTCTGGGTTTTCCACTACGACCAGTTTTTTATATCTATTGTGGCCACAGGCCATACCTTTCGGTTCAGAAAGGGGTATGGGCGCGTTCTGTCGAGTTGGTCGCGGCAGATTTCATATGTGAATCGGCTGCCCCATCAAAGTTCAAAAGTGACTGAACCAAATGGACAGCTTGTAAGATGCGATGGGGGATTATTGCCCTGATATTCCTAAACGTAGCACGGTGTAAAATGTTTCTTGTTTTCTCTTACCAGACATGATGGAATTGAGTAAACCAGTGCTCATCGGGAGTTCATGAAAATCTCACACCATGAAAATCTCATCACCATGAAAATCTCACATGCGCATAGCCATATGACCGCGAGATACCAACCATCCTAAAGTCAACTCTTCAAAAGGTAGGAGTAGACCCACGAAAACACGGGCCCACAGAAACACCGAGACAACACAGAGCAATAAGTAAAGAACGGTATAAACCCTAACCAATTTTACTTTCAGTCAAATTTTCTAACACAAGGTAAGCAATCAAATGACCACTACAAAATATACTAAATATCCACGACCTAATATATAACGGGGAAAGGGAGGGACCATCAGGGCACCCAAGTGAAACGATTTGAATTGGGAGCATGGGACTGCCTCCTTCCTATTGGTAAAATTTCGCGGAACGAGGGCGGGCTCTTCGACCCCATCTATTGTGTTAAATCTGTCAATCGAGGGCTTGAATCTTATTCTGTGGGTGTAATCTTGCTCTTGGAAGGCGATTCTTTTCCCTATATTCGTGGGTTTCTCGTAAGTGTATCTGCTTACGGGCCCACCCAAACGATTTTGGCCCTTCATACAGAAGCTTGATGATCACAAACAATAATAGAATCCTGTTTAAATCGTTTTTCAGATTATTCCACTGCTATGGAAAGTTACCTTACTACAATAGATGGTAGTATCTCATCATCATCATCATACTGATGATGGCACAGGTTACTTAGTTGGTAATGGTACGGCATTACTAACTTGGATGCAGTGGATTCCTTCTGCAATACAGAAGATTTTCCACGTGTTACAAAACAAAAATGTATGCATTCTTGTTGAAATAATATATAAGCGAATATTTGTTCAACGAACGATAGTCGACGATATGGGTATTAAACCGTCTTCAATTGATATCTCGACAATGATTTTTCTTACATGTCATGTGATATAAAATTCATAATATGTGCCTAACCAGTCTTGAAAAAAATTGTCATGACTTGTCGGATACGTGTGACAGAAAAATTAAAACAAAAATGTAACTGAGTAGGCTGATTTTTCCCAGACGGTACATACTTAGCAAAACTTCCAACACTGTGATTCGAACTAAAAGACAATGAATGATTCTGTTCAAATGAATGCTATCATCTCTCGTCTCCGAACATTATCATTTGGCGATCCTACTGGGTCGTATTTCCATAGCCACTCAATCAACGAAAAGTGAATCACAAGTAGGCAGAGCTGCAGTCCATTCGACTTGGGTGGTGGAATGAAGTAATCTACAAAACGTCTTATCTTGTTCACTCACTGAGTTACTGCGAATGATGCCTTTACCAATACATTTGTCGATGTTGTTGTTTCAAGCACGGATAACAATAAATAATTCGCCGATTTTTTCGGCAGTCACCAACACTGCTTTGGATTGCTCTACTTAGGATTGCTGATGCTGTTTTTAGCAGAGGACTAAAGAAAGCGTTAGTTCTTGAAGCCTGCTACTTTCGGTGTGGCGCTAGTGGCGAATTTAACATTTTAAGCTTTGTTCACAATGGATTATATTTCTTTAAAATATTTCTTCTACACAACTACTAGTATCAGTAATCAATGAAAAAAACCAACGTTGTGATAACCACTGCACTAAGTACAACACGGAAGATTTTTGCCTCGAATCAAATTAACGACAAAGCCCGACAACTGCGCAGTTCGATCTGATTTATTAATAAAAATAACGTATTTTTGCAAGGAGCAACAGAAGTCGCATCCGCCTGACAGCAATTCATATCAACATCATTGTTGATCTCCGCAACCCAATTCTGGACATTGCCGGTTTCTCGCATCTGATGATGTGTCATGATGGTTTCCTTCTCGGATGTTCCATCATGATCTTCAAGACTTTTCCATCGTTTAACTTTAAATTTCGATAAGCTTCACACGTACATTTGCGTTGTTCGCGTGTGCGTTTCACTGTCATCTTTTGTTTGTCTTCTTGTTTGCACGGTTTTACTTCTTCGTTTTCAAAAGACGTGAAAATTAAGGTTACGTGCAACGTGCAAAAGGGTGTAACTATGCAATAATTGACGAAGTGCTTTGGAATGCATCATGCGAGTATAAAATCCATTATAACCAAGTTCGGGGATCACTGTTCTTTGAATGAACTGCCAGAAAGAGGCAGAGAACCCGGATCTCTCAACCCTAAACTAGATCAGAAAGTAGTTGCTCAATTGCGGAAGAACAAATCAATGTTGATACGTGATTTAATGTATCAAGAAACGGAACAACCTGAAGACCTACAAGAAGCAGTGGATCGCCAAACAAAGTTCATAACAGAAGCAACGCGCAGGCTGTATGCATTCAACGCATAATATGAGCCTGGAGGTTCTGGCAGGAGTAAAACCCTTACAAAACCGCTTCTGGGAGCTCTCATCTAGAATACTGATCAAGTGTGGAATCAGTAACAACCATGTGATTGAAAACTTCGAAGAAATGCTCGAATTGAGTATCCAGTCTAGATCTTGCTGAATCTATATTAACTATATGTCATCCATTATTAGTCTTCCATGCTATAGTTCTCCTAGTGTACGCTTCCCTTATCACAGTTCCTCCATTGATTATGATCTCTCCATGAAACAGGCCATTCAAGGAGTTCCAGATCAACTTCGGCCTATTTTAATTCCCCATATTTTTATTGAAAAGTACCGACATGTCAATTGAGGCCCTGCAGTTGATGAAAACAGTGAGGCACTCATCTTACTTCCTTGCAAATATAAGGGAGCAGATGTGTGCGTTGGTCGAAAGATCATTTAAGCTTACCTTTGTATGGGTCCCCTCACATTGCTCAATCCCAGGCAATGAGATGGCGGACTCTCTAGCAAAGGTGGGCGCACAAGAAGGCGAGATTTTTGAAAAAAGAATTTAATACGTCAGAGTTCTCTTCAAAGTTGGCAAAACGATTGGACAAGTAATTCTCTTGGGCGGTGGTTACATTCCATTATTCCAAATGTTTCATCGAGATCGTGGTTCAAAGGTCTGGATGCAAGTCGCGGTTTCATTCGCGTGATGTCAAGACTTATGTCCAACCACTACTCGCTAGACGCACATCTCTACAGAATTAACCTCGTCGATAGCAATTTATGTAGGTGCGGAACCGGTTACATCGCTCACGCAGTTTGGCATTGCCCGGATAATGTTGCCTCCAGAGCACGACTATTGGATACCCTAGTGGCCCGAGGTAGACAACCCTTCCGCGAGATAAGAGATGTTTTGGGAATGCGTGATCTTCCCTACATGCAAGCGATTTACGAATTCCTTTGTTTGTCTGATCTAAGGGTGTAACGTCATCACCCTCCTTCCTTCCATTCTAGTAAATTTCCTACCATTGTGTCCCAGTTATACTATCCTTTTGTTTCCGTGCTACTTGTACCTGCCCAGCAAACTGTGGTCACCCATCTGCGGCTTTGTTCCTGGAAGGGACTACAGGGATCGAGGATTTGGTACATGTCGCAACCAAAAACAGAAACTAATGGCTTGAATAAGTAACCTACCTAGCCCTTTTCAAACGAAAATGTGACCCATTAACCTCGAGCTAGCCACGAGTAATTGTATTCCTTTTTTACTAATAACAAAAAGTAAAATTTTTTGTACAACGATATTGAATATCGGCTCCGTAAAGTGTTACACACGCCTGAGCCTAACAAATAAACGAACTGATTAAAAAAAAAAGAAGCAACGCGCAGCAACAAGGGCCCGGAAATAGTATTACCGTGTTTTGCAGTGGCCGGATGCATGTAAGGGAGAGAGAGAGAAAGAGAGAGAGAGAGAGAGAGAGAGAGAAAGAGAGAGAGAGAGAGAGAGAGAGAGAGAGAGAGAGAGAGAGAGAGAGAGAGAGAGAGAGAGAGAGAGAGAGAGAGAGAGAGATGGATTCACCATATTACGTGGTGGCTTCCCTGTCTAATAGGGAATGAAAACTGGTAAGAGCGAATTAAATAATTAGTTTAAACAAATAATGAATTATAATTGTACTGTGACTACGGATTTGGTAAAAGATCCTCAATTAAAACAAAAGATTCACTTAAATTGTAAGGTATCATCTTTATAATGTATAACATCTTGCTTATCCTATATTTCAGTATTTCAGTAGAGTTGAACGGAAAACAAAAATGAGTGAATAATTTATTTATTCACCGGAACACGAGGGGCGAATCACTCATGCATTTTCGATTCAGCCTTAGGTATTAGGAAGTGCTTTGTAGCATATTTGAACATTTTTCAACGCATTGACAAATTCGTACACATTTTCGATTCAGTTATACATCTAGTGATTTGCCCCTCGCCGAAACACCAATCGCAATGAGTTCTTCATTTGTCACTGTCGCCTCATCTACGACCACCGTTGTGTCGTTATCAATGCCCACGCGGTTACGAATGTTTAGCCTCCGTCGCTATGATAGCATTGTGGTTTGGGATACTGGAGCGCTGATCAAGGCACAAATCTACGGTGGTGGGGGCCAGAGTCTCAGGTCGTGGCTAGGAAAGAGTTCCCCATCGATCACCTGCGACTGGTTCTGGATTGCTTGGTTGGTGCAGCCGTTCCTCTGGTTTTAGCCATTGCTGCTCGATAGGTGTCACCCCATGAACCCTGATTGGCCTTCTGACGCAGGCCCTTAGAGCAGACTCGCTTGCTGGTCCTGCTTAGCACGGCCTTTGCGGCGACTAGCGTCCCTTTACGCTCCATTCTTTCTGCGTGGGACTACGCTCTCTGCATCATCCGTCTTGCGCGGTAGCATGTTCTTCGGAGGTCGGCTATTGACTTCGTCCACCAATACACCAGCGACGTCTCATTCCTAGGTTTGACCTTCCTATCGTGGCCCCATCGCCCGCTCGTGTAAGGGACATAACGAGTCGTTCGCCGCAAATCCCCTGGGTTTTGCGTAAGATTTATTCCTTCTCAAGCGACTCTTTGAAAATCTCTACATGAAAGTAGAATGTCCTCCATCTGCGGGCGGTGTTGAATGGTGTTGATGGTACTCCTTCCACACGCCGCCTTGTATTGTGCGCCAACTGGTTGCTATGGGTGTAGGGTGCCCTCAAATAACTAGGCAGCCTAGTACAGCAGAATCATACATCGATTATTGATTCCGCTTCCTTTCTATGGTAGGTACCCCTGATACCTACGTTGGCTAGGTCCACATTGAGCCTAGTCAAGGCTTCCAGAAGAATCTGGCCCCTAGAATTTGTAAGGCGATTCGAGCGCCCGAGGGTTGAATTCCCGCGCTATTACCAACGGGCTTAGGGCAGTTAGCTCAGTTGTCATACGATCAACCATGTTGAAAAACTGTTCAATCGATCATCTTGGTGGCGCATAGAAGCTGCAGAAGAACACTCCATTCGCTCTGGCTATTGCGAAACCAACACTTAAAGTAGACACAACCTCTTGAACCGGGTACATGCCCGTCGTCTATAATGCCACCATATCTGTCTGCAACCCAGTTGCCGCTGCCAGCAAAGATGCGGTATGGGCCGGATAATATGGTGATATTCGATGCCGACTCGTGAACTGTCTGATACAGAAGCTGCTGAGCTGCCGCACAGTAGTTCAGGTTATGTTGGATTACCTGCACTACTCGTGGCTTTGTTATATTCTTTGAGGCCGGGCACTTGACTCCCCCCCCCCCCCCTCATGACGTGTTTGTCGTCTGGTTTCCAGAGCATGCCAATCATTTGGGGGGTCTTTTGCCTTGTGGCTTGTCAGGGCATGTGCCCACTCTCCAAGCTTCTAAAACATGCCTTCGGCGGTTGGTGCAGGCTGAGTGGGCATATGGACCATCCCATTTTCAACCTTGCCACTTTTAGAGCCGTGTCCGCATCGTCTGCCATAGGCCCTTCCAGGATAGGATGACCCTTCGGCAGCCGTATGGCTGCGGCGACGACCTCGATCTTGCACTGTTCCTTTAGTGCAATGGAGATCTCGCCCGCCTCAGTGATCTCATCCAGCTTCCTGAATTGGATCGCCACTTATGAGACAAGAACTCGCAGCTCCACACATTCTCACCGAAAGCCTGTTTCGCCAGGTATCTGTACACTAGGCCCTTTCAACTCTGTGGTTTTCTTGAGCTCCAGTATCATTCTGTCTGATATACCTAACTTTTGTCGCCGGTAAACTACATATAAATGAATCCTAGAGGGTTTGAGCTGTTTAGTGGAATACTTGTAACTAGAAATTAGAAGAAGAATTAGTATCTTCCATTTAATCTCCTTTAGAGTTTGAAATCTTCAGAAAACCCACAAACACCCAAAGAGTCATCCCATACACTTCAAACCACTCTTTTCAGCACAAAATGGCCACTTTCCACCACATGATCCACCGGATGTTGACCCTTCCTCTAAATAAAACTGGAAAAGCCAAAGAATTAACATATATCTTCGAAACTGCCAGACTCAATGGGTACGAAAAGAGGACAATTCAAGCGATCATCAACAAAAAGGAAAAACATCTTCATAGGAAATCACTAACAACCCTCTCAGACTCACCTGAACCCCGAAACGTGTATCCGTCCCCTTTGATAAAGACATTACACAAAAGCTAAAACCACGACTTAGGGAATTTGGTTTAGACTTTTTTTCCAGTAGGCACAACCAATTAGCATCGATGTTAGGCTCCACCAAAGATTCAGTAGACACCTTAGGCAGAGCAGGGGTATACAGAATCAAGTGTAAACACTGCAGCAAAATATATGTAGGTCAAACAAAGAGAACCTTGGCAACAAGGTTCAAGGAGCATCTAGCGGAGGTGACTAAGGCTGTTAAACAGAACGAGAAAGGAATTTCACATAACTTCAAATCAACAGTCGCAGAACACATCTTCACGGAAAATCACGACATAACGACGAATGACATCACAATATTACGGACTACATCTACACCCTGGAAATTAGACGTCGCAGAAAGCTTAGAAATAAACAAACAACAGAACACAAATCTACTAAACAAAGACCAAGGCAACGGTTACACATGGCTCTTCAACTTACTACCCAAACGAAATCAAACCCGACGAAGCGGAGCACCCGCTGCTACACAATAAGTAGGTTAGGTATGGATGAAAAAAAAACTGAGGTAGATAATAAGTACACTTGTTTTTGAATCAGGATAGATATAATCAAAATAATAATAAGATAGGTATAAACAACATAATGATAGGTAAACGCTTTGTATTTAGAAAATAGTATATATACGGCAGGTGGCGAAGGTTTTCTTTAAGTCGAGTTATTAGTACGAGACACTGAAGAAGTCTGCACATTGTAGACGAAATACGCGTATCTGTCGAAGATAAGCAAAGGTAGTTGGAATTAAATGGAAGATACTACCCAACAAACATCGGTGTTGAATGAAAGCTTGTTCAAACAAATTTGGAGAAGCTATTCAGCTATTCTAGAAGAAACAGCTGAATAGCTTCTCCAAATTTGCTTGAACAAGCTCTAATTAAACATCGATGTTTGTTGGGTAATTCTTCTTGTAATTTCTAGTTACATATAAATATCATTTTTCTAATCACTCGCAATTTAACGGACGCTTATGCACTTAAAAATGCAGCAAGGGAACGTCCATTAATTATGCCACGCAAAAAGTGACTTTTTATAGCCCCCCTCCCCCTTAGTCGCGTTATTTGTATGGGCCTTCAATTTTTTTTGCATTGTTTTGGATCGTCACGTTTTCCCAAACCCCACCTTACTGCGTGTCATAAATAATGGACCTTCCTCAATAGAAATGAGCACGAAGACAAGTGTTGAGAAAATACAACCAGCGGTGTAAGTAAATACACTCCTTAGTGCCTGTTCATAAACCACGTACTCATTGTTGAAAATATCTGACCCCTACCTCCCCCCTAGTAGACTTTTCTCCATACATTTTTTTGAACTTTGTATAGCGCGTAGGCTTTTGTCAAGGCTCTCTCCCAACAGTGATCGAAAAAGCCTTTATTCACGGCGAAATTAATAACTCCTAAGGGTTACGTTTCCGAATCGTGGTGTCTTCTACAAAGTTGTACCTAAAGCAGTTGTCCATCTTGTGGTGATCGTTTCGTAATTTCAAACTTTAACGCTAGGGCGGCGCTGTTGCTATCTTTTGAATGAAACACAATAGAAGGGCAGGGGATATAAATTCAAGCAACTTTGCTCAAGACTTCATTTTTCTAGCTCTTCACTCGACCACCCAAGTAACACACAAAATATCTTTTTAGAATGATTTATAATTGTTTATATTATAAATGTATTATAAACGTATTGTAAAACTTGTCAAGTTAGAAGCGGTTTGTATTTCTCGTATTCTATTAATCACTCTGACAAACGGTCGAGCTAAAAATAATTTTTCAAATGCTGCAAGTGATTAAGACTTTATTATTGTTCTCCAATATTTATAAAACATAAACAGGACAAGATTTTATGGGCAGTTCTATATATTGTTGAAATTACATTACACCAACCATGTTTTGCAAAACGTGTTCTTTTTTCTCGTTACGATGAATTTGTTGTACAAGATCGTCGTTTCACTGTCAACGGGAAGCATATCATAGATACTCAGAGTTAACTTTTCAACCATCTCAGTTGGCTAAGCAAAGAAGCTACAAACCGATCACGCCAAAGGCTAGTGTTCAAATCTCACGCTTGGCGATATTTATATTTTTGTATGCGGATATTTTTTTTCCAGTTTATGTTTTATAAGGCTTCACTTTTTGCGCTTGTTGCGTCATATTAAAGTACGATATTAAGTATTATACACCTCAATTTATAACCTATTTCTGTCATATAACAGTACTTTCAACTTGTTTAATACAAGCTGTGTTGCTTGGGCATGATAGAGCTATTTTTCTGCTTTAAATAAGGGTGTCTCTAAAAACTGTTTTTTTTTATTATACCTTCTTTGTTTCTTTTTACCTATTACACCTTCTTTGTTTTCTTTTGAGAAAAAGTACAAAACCTCATAGCACACATTTTTGCTCAACAAAGTTTTTTAATACAGATTATCGTTCAAATGGTACGGGTAATTTCAACTAAAAATAAGCGTTTTTCCTTTCGACCTTATGATTGTTTAGGTGAGAATTGGCCAGCAAATCATCAAATTCTTGTCTTAATGGGTATCAAGTTACATAATGCTATATAAATGAGCCCGGGTACTCCTGGGGCACACGAGCGGGGACTGCTATAAATTGGATATGTTTTTCGTTTGAATACCCCATAATTTTTTTTCTACACTTCGTTTGAAGATTATTTTCCCCTGCTATTGAAACTAAAAATAAAAAACCTGTTTTTTTAGGCACAACCTAATCTACACCAGCATAAAAGCTTCGAACTAAAGCAGAGCACAAGCGCCGGACGCTCCAGTCGTGAATAAACAGCTACCCCCAGAAAAGTTTACGTGGTTTAGGTATAGCCCCTTAGAAGAAGTAGTAGACGTAGTGTAATCTATATACAGGGTGTCTCGCAATAGGTGCCACTACACCAAAATGGGATTACAGCAAAAGAAATCAACCAAATCATAGCATTTATTTTTCATTTGCAAGATACATGTTATTGGAATGAACCACATTAATTCAATTCGAATATCTCGCCCTTTTCTTAGATAACTTTGCGCAAACGCTTTGTAAACCCATTGCAGCTGGCACGCTCGATTTCCTGAGGAATTCGGTCAAAAATATCAACCAAATGTTGTTTGAATCGATCGAAAGTAAGCCCTTTCGTAGGGCCTTCTACAGTTGAAGCATCTAATCCCAAACAAAGTAGTCAAGTGGGTTGACATCCGGTGAAGATGCAGGTCATTCTTCGCTTGTGATGAAATCAGGCAAATTTTCCGTGCACCACGCTTGTGTCTTCTTTGCCTATACAATATGATGTATTTTCTTTACTTGATCTTTTTCTTCGTTCTGACAGTTCGTCTGGCACCACCTCTGTGTTGAATATGGACATTTCCAGTTTCTTTGAACCGTTTCAAGGTACGAAAAACAAAACGCCAACTACTCCGATCTGGCTAAGGCTATTGAATATCTGACATGGTCTAAGCTTATGCAAATGTAATTTTAAAACTTAAAATATGGCTTCCATGGTAGCTGGTAAATACAGACAAAGTGAATGGCTTATTTATCTTCAGCGATAAGCTGTCAAAAGATTACACTCAAAACGGGTAAAATCGGTTCCGCTGTTCAAATTACCCAGGTGAAATACACCAAGACTGAAAAAAGGTGACACCTATTATGAGACACACTGTATATAAAAATGAATGGCAGGGTAAAACATCAGTTAAAATGGAAAAAAATAGCAATAAAAATATATGAAATCGCCACTTAATTCTTAAATACTGTGCCAACGAAAAAATAACAATTCGCACTAGAAAAACTTAAAATAGCAATAAAAAATTGATAATTCACTTTCGATAATTTTAAAGTGACCGCTAAAACTTAAAAAAAAACAATTGAAATTAGTATTAGCGCAATAATAAGCTAATAGTTTTCCGCCGAAATAAGAAGTTCTACCGCTAAACATGTGACAAAAGTCTTCAAACATTTCAACTCTTTCCACAAAATCGCTATAAAAAAATCAAAAAATTAAAATAAAATTAAAAAAATTTGTTGGGTTCAATTGGAAAGATTTGAAAAATTTAAAGACTTTTGTCACGTGTATAGCATTAGAGCTTATGATTATGACGGAAAACTTTCAGCTTATTATTGCGTTTATGCTAATTTCCATTACTTTTTTTTGCACCGTTTTACCGGTCACTTTTGAACTATCGAAAGTGAATTATCAATTTTTTATTGCTATTATAAGTTTTTCTAGTGCGAATTGTTATTTTTTCGTTGGCACAGTGTTTAATGATTTAGTGGCAATTTTGTGAATTTTGAATGCTCAATATTCATCAATTAGTGCATGTCTGTCTGTCTGTCTGACCCTTATCGACTCGGAAACAGCTAAACCGATCGGCGCGAAAATTTAATGCAGGAGTTTTTGGGGCTGAAAACGGTTCTTATGATAGTAAGAGACCCCTCCCATACAAATGAAGTACAAATTTCTGTATAACTCAAGAAAAATCAAGTAAACCATATTTGGTGTATGGAGATTTTTGGAGGCAAGAAATAATTCTGTGGCAACTAGAGACCCCTCCTCATTCTTCAAGGGGGGGGGGGAGGGGGGCTACCATACAAATGAAACACAAATCTCTGCATAACTCAAGAACTAATCAAGCAAATGGAACCAAATTTGGCATATGGAGGTTTTTGGAGGCAACAAATGTTATCAATGTGACACAAGACCCCTCCTATTTGTAAAAAGGGATGGGGGGCTCTTACAAAAATGAAACACAAATTTCTGCATAACTCGAGAACTAATTGAGCAAATGGAATCAAATTTGGTATGGGCCGGTTTTTGAAGGCAAGAAATGTTTCTGTGGTAGTTTGAGACCCCTCTTATATACTTCTTGAAGGGGGGGGTGGGGGGTGGGCTCATGCAATTGAAACACAAATTTTTGCCTAACTCATAAAATAATCAAGCAAATGAAACCAAATTTGGCATGTGGAGGTTTTTGAAGGCAAAAAATGTTTTCAAGCTGGTTTGAGACCCCTCCTACTGCTAGAAGATGAGTGGGTGGGGGTTCTCATATAAATGAAACTTAAATATCTGTATAACTCAAGAACTAATCAAGCAATTGAAACCAAATTTGACATGTGGAGGTTTTTGAAGGCAAACATATTTTTAAAGTGACTCAAGGCACCTCCTCTTTCTGAAAGGGAGGGGGGGCACCTCCTCTGCAGAAATCGAGAACTGATCAAGCAAATAGGGTAGACGATCGTAGTGTGCGCAGCTGGAAGTAAGACGTGAAAAATTTTCTCGTGTCATTTTTCCTCGCTTTAGTTTTAATTTTATTTCAAGTTTTTATTAATTTGTGGTCTTCAAACGACTCTACAAGTGTAGAAAAGTGAAGACTTTCCTCAATGGATAAGACAGCCGCTACGTTTTTTTTTCTCCGGAGTGAATAAATTAGCTTCTTTGTTGTGTTTTTGGATATATTTTTGCTGATTCGATTGTAGAAGAAAATCAGCGGCTTGTGCTCCACTGCGAGGCTTCCGATGGTTGTGGGAACGAAACGTTATTTGACGCAAATTCAAAATTCATACGGCTTTGCGACAGAAGCGCTATGAATTAAGCAACTGATCTGAGAAGCAATCG
Source organism: Aedes japonicus (assembly GCA_034211315.2). Lineage (NCBI taxonomy): Eukaryota > Metazoa > Arthropoda > Insecta > Diptera > Culicidae > Aedes > Aedes japonicus. The sequence continues at coordinate 15,851 of JASCZW010002018.1, read as the reverse complement.
GACCGATTTTAGATGATAATCGCAGTGGCTACGATTTGGGACGTCTTTGAAATCTGGGTGAGCTCTTTCCTGTTATACCTTTGTATATCATCGCCAATTTCACTTATTACGTAGAGCTGAATTCATACACTGTATTAGCTGACACTTATCATGTTGTCGAGTTAATTCGTTTGAAAATTTTGTTTTGAGAGCTGCGGCCGCAGATATCTATTTTTCTCGGTTATTTTGATTCAAATTTTCACATTAGTTGTATTAACAGTGATAAACTATCAAGTTTAATAAAAGGTTAACTATAAGGTACATTTCCTTACAATCACCAATCAATAATTTTTGTAACCTGTTAACATTGTAGTCGACATTTAATTGTAATATTTGACAGTTGGTGAATTGATTGGACGCTTTTAACATTCAGTCGTCGCTCACTAATCTAAATCCAAACAGAAGCAGTGATGTGCGCGAGTGAGGTATGTGTGAGTGTGTGTATCTGTGATGGGGGAGGGGGTTAACATATGATTTTGGGTCGGCGCTTTCTTCTTTCTTTTCAGAGAGCGAGTAATGGCGCTATAACCATAAGCCATAGGGAGCTAGGACTATAGTTAATGCTAAAGTCCCAACCGTTTGAAGATAAATGGAGCATCACTTAACCCTCTTAGACAAGATGCTCCCAACGACCATTTTTGAATACATTTTTGTTCTGTGCACCAAACAGAGCATTCTGTTCAAGTATTCTCTCCGACTATTTATTTCCTTTTTCCTTTGATTTCTACTGAAGGCTACGTGGGTTCCCGTGTCTTCTTAAGGTAGACACCAAATCCTCCCTATCACCAACGGTTGCATGGACGTGGCCAGGTGAGCGATCGAGGAGTGTTTTCGTGGTGATTGTTGCGTGAAGAAACGTATCAGAAGCTGGTTTTGTTTCATGGTGGCATGAAATGTCTTCAACGAATTATTCCTTATCGTAGCTCCATCCACGAGGTGTCCAACCGTCAATGCTAATGCTAATGCTAATGTTAAAATCGAGAACTGATCAAGCAAATAGAACAAAAGTTGGCATGTGGAGGTTTTTGAAGGCAAGAAAAGTTTCTATGGTGATTAGAGACCCCTCCTACTGCTCGGAGAGGCAAGGGGATTCTCATACAAATGAAACACAAACTTCTACATAACTCAAGAACTAATCAAGCAAATGGAATCAAATTTGACATGTGGTGGTTTTTGAAGAAAAAAAAATGTCTATGGTGGTTTGAGACCCCTCCACCCTTTGAAGAGCGGGGGGAGGGGGCTGAGGGTTCCTCATAGTGATGTGAAAACCATGACTAGTTGTCCCACAATTCTTTCCTTTTGAGACGAATATTCTCACGCAAACGCTTCATAACGCTCTAATAATATTCAGAATTGACCGGTTGACCTTCCGAAAGGAATTCCGAGTGCACCACAATTTGGCTATCGAAGAAAACAGTTAGCATAACTGATGATGTTCGATCGACTATGACGCGGGTTTTTTGGGTTTCGGCTAATTTTGGAAGCGCCATTCCGATGATTGCTGGGCTGTTTTGACGTCGTACTCGTAGACCTAAGTCTCGTCACCAGTTATGATGTGCTGGATGTTCGTATCACTAATTGTGAGCATTTCCTTAGCGACAGTTTTGCGTTGCACTTTTTGAGTAAAATTCAACAATTTTGGAACAAGACGCGCGAACAAACGCCTCATGCCCAAAACGTGTAAGATGTGCTATGCTATGAGCGGATTCATTTGATATGTTGAGCTCATCAGCTATTTTTCTCTCGGTCACACGGCGATTTTGCTGCACAATTTTCTTCATTTTTTCGATGTTTTCTTCGTCTATTGATGTTGCAGGACTACGATCATGAGGCTGATTTTCAACTCTTTGAACGACTTATACCAACCAAACACACCTGCACGCGATAGATCAGATTCCCCATGGGCTTTCTGCAACATTTTCAATGCATCAGAAGCACTTATTCCGTTGGAATAACAAAATTTCAAACTAATTCTTTGCTCAACGTTTGATTCCATAGTAAAATTCGAAGAAACACGCTGGAGGTTGACTTGTTTATAGTGCCGTAAAAAAACCGTCGTGACAGATCCTGCTCAAATAAGACACGTAAACGTATAACAGTCCTACCAATCTAAGAAAACATTTTGTTTTGACGATATCTCGACCAACAATAGAACAGGGCCTATCAACATTTATAAACAATGTTAATGTCCTTTTTTATTGTTGGTCGAGATATGTCATCCGAGGACCGTTTTATTCATAAAGTCTCGTTCATGTTTGTGTAGAAGGTACATTGTTTTGTTGATCCGAAATAACATAATAATAATCATAGCGATGTAAAATACACAATAAATCACCATAAATCACCATACATTTAAGGTGGAGCTACAGCATTTGGAAGGGTCGGGGGCTACCTCCATAAGCTACGCCCATGACCAAGCAAATCTCTACATTCGTATTTATACTTATCATAGCTCTACGGTGCATCTAATCCCACTTAAAACACGTTTTCTTATGATGAGATTTACAAAGAATGCCTCGCTCGATCTATTCACTCACACAGCACAAACTCTCTAAAGGGCGAACACGAAATTATTGCGACACCGAAAATGTCATGCCAATTTTCTTATAATGTTTAGAATCAAACCAAAATTTTAGGGTAGTTTTATACATATATTTACTTCAAAAATCAAAAGAAAAATTAATCGATGGAGCCTTGAGTGTAAAATTGAACGCATTTTCGCTTGATGCCCTCCATCAAAGTCTTTACAGTGTCATCCGGTACCAGTTTCTCAGTTTTTTTTTCCATTTTCTTAACATGTCCTTCTCGTCTTTGACTGTCTTCTTGCTCTTCCGAAGTTCCCGCTTCATCATTGCCCAGTACTGCTCCACCGGGCGCAGCTCCGGACAGTTTGGCGGATTCATGTCCTTTGGAACAAAATGGACAGAATTGGCCTCATACCACTACAGGACACTTTTAGAATAGTGGCATGATGCCAAATCTGGCCAAAATAGCGGAGCTTCGTCGTGCTGCTGCAAGAACGGCAAAAGGCGCTTCTCGAGGCACTCAGATTTGTAGATCTCGCCATTTACTGTGCCCTTTGTCACGAAAGGCTCACTCCTCAGTCCGCAAGAGCAGATGGCCTGCCAAATGAGATATTTGGAGGCGAGCTTCGACATTTTCTTCTTCTTAAATTTGTCGTCCACATAGAACTTGCTCTTGCCGGTGAAAAACTCCAACCCCGGAATTTGCTTAAAATCGGCTTTTATATACGTTTCGTCGTCCATCACACAGCAGCCATATTTTGTCAGCATCTTCTCGTAGAGCTTCCGTGCCCGAGCTTTAGCCAACGATTGTTGCCGCTCATCGCGGTTTGGGAAGTTCTGTACCTTGTATGTATGAAGTCCAGCTCTCTTCTTTGCATTCTGGACGTAGCTCTGCGACATGCCGATCTTTTTAGCCAAATCACGGCTTGAGACGTTGGGATTTGCTTTAATCATCCGCTTCACCTTTCCCTCCGTCTTTTTGTTCTCCGGTCCCGGTTTTCCTTCAGCTCCTTTGCCGTGGTCCAACGTCAACCGCTCCTGGAACCGCTTCAACACTCTGGAGACGGTTGAATGGTGAATGTTCAACATTTTTCCCAACTGCCGGTGCGACAGGTCAGGAAATTCCAGGTGTTTGGAAAGAATTTGTTCTCTTGACTCGCGTTGGTTCACCTCCATTTTCGTTGAATCGAAAAACACGACTTCGAGTTTGACAGCATGTAAACAATACACATCAATGAGAAAGTGTTCAAAATTTGCTTGATTTTTACCCAATGGTAAAAAAGTTATGCCCTGTTGAATGTGTCGCAATAATTTCGTGTTCGCCCTTTAGTTACCCTCAAACAACAAAACGCCCCCACGCCAACAGCTCTACTTGTACGTAAAGAAACCCGTTCCCAAATGAAAATAAATGGAAATATAATTGTCGCTAATAAATCTAATCTCTGTTTCCAGCTATAAATGTAAGATGCAGATGAGATGTAGAATCACCAGAAACTAATCGTTGCGCATAGAGAACATTTACTCGGATGTGATTTATTCACCTCTTAGCCAAGCAAGTCGAGTTGTATGCAAAGAAGTCGTCGTTGTTGAGGCAGTGGTCCCAAGTAACGGAGAATCGGGGAAGCTTCTAACTAATGGAAACAAATTGATGAATTTCCGTTGATGTTGTTTATTCGGACAAACAAGACAACACTCACTTTGTGCCAGGAAATGGTTGCACAACATTTTTATGCGCTGGTCAGCGACTTTTTTTTTTGAGAACCCGTCCATGTTTGTCAAATGTGGAATGCATTTTCGTCATTTGAATAATTTGATTAAACCTTCCACGGGTGGAAAAATGTTACGCCACTGCATAAAGAATTCTCGTTGGACGACTCTCAACGATCTACGCTATCATCATCGTCATCATCATCCGGAATGAAGGGATGCATCTGAACAATTCGGGAACCACCATCCTGTGTGACGGTCAAATCTTTCAAATGCATCGAGTTGGAGGTAGAACATTTGCAATGCGAAATCAATTTACATACGCAATGGAGATGGGGTTTGTCTTGTGGGCGTTGTGATTGGTTGTTTCTGGTATTGATCGGCGAAGACCGGTGTAACGTGAAAATGGAATAAATTAATGACTTGAAAATGTTTGATTTTGGTTCCGTCTAGGGTGGATGGCACAGAATAGAAAACTTCGGCATGTAGTAGCATGATAACAATAGTAGGTGCTACGATTCAATGATCTCCACGCCTTGGCGGCTAACAAAGGTTTCAGTCGAACAGAGATTCCTTGGTGCCAACCCTACATTTCGGAACGCACCGAAGACCAACCGGTTGAAAAAGGACAATGGATGCGCTCTTATCTCTATCGGAATGCAAACAGCAAAAAAGTGTTCTTTCCGTTCGCTCGAAAGTGTGAAAAGTGCAAAATTCAATTTTCAATTTTGCACATACAAATTGCATTCTGTCGGTTACATAAATTGATCGCCCGAATGGTTGTTCCGCTAGCTATGTGCCACACAATTGGTAGCATTCCTAAAGCAAACGGTAAAAAATGCATCCCGTTGGTGTCCGGTATAGACGTGGAACATGTGTATTGTTTTTCGACGGTATTCTCCTATATCCGATCAATGTGGAGCTCATCGCGATATCTTCGGAAACGTCTGTCGCATCATCGGCAACGTCAGGGCATCGATTCGCTGCATTCCGTTCGCCGGTTGGTCGGTCGGTCCAAGCCATCGTCGTGACAAGAACAAACACTACTCTGCATAATTCTCAATTAGGTTATTTTCCGGCAGCAACGATGCAACGACTAGGGAAGGTCATTTCCAAATTGGCCCTCGATATGCATCGGACGGACTGTCATGCTGTTTCCCCAAGGCTCGTTACGGGAATAACAAATGACCCTCGCTGAGCTTCTCTCGGACCTCCCCGAAACTAAAAGCAACTCATTCATCTTTTCCTCGCTTTGCATTTTTATGTCCCCTCAACTGCTAGGATTTGCATATCATTCACTTACAATAATAACCCATCGCCGTTTCTCGATCTTGTTTGGTACACACTCTGGGGACTCGTGCTGGGCGACATTGTAGATATGGTTATTTAATTACCTTCGGCTGCACATATATTTAGTACTGTTTTACGATCCTCCGAAGCTGGTGCTGCCAGTTCCCACCCGAAAGACGACGACAACGGCGTTGACGAGCTGCAAGATGGTAACACCGTGGTGGTCATTACAATTCATCGCCACTTCAGCGTAAATCCATCACATTATACACTTGCGGTGCGTGGCCAGGCGATTTGCGGGGGAAAGGAAAGCCATAAAGGCTGCTAGACAAATATTAAAATTAAATATAAAGGAAGAGGAAAAGTTTTAATATCGTATTCGGGATCCTGTATTACTGAGTATCGCATTCCAGCGAGTGGTGTGCGGTAGGGATGTTCTGTTTTCCTGTATATTTTTTGTTTGAATGACTACCCGAATAAAAATAACCAAACAATTACAATACAATGATATAAAATAGCCGTAAAGTCTATTTCCGACCATAAATCGTATTGTTCGTGAATCAGATAAATTAAAAATGCATATTGCCATTACAAAAGATCAACAAGTCACTGCATATGCTAGGATTTTCGACAATTGTGGAACAATACCATTTTTTCTATAGTTAAGATACATTCGATTGCTCTAGAGTGAGAAGAACAGCTCTCAAATTCACAGAAGTGATTGCAGATAACCTCCCTGACGCGTGCGCCCCAGTGGGTTTACTGGCTTGGGCTCTTCTGCTAAGATACAACAGTGATTGCAAATCGCCGTGAAGCTACATAACAAAGGAAGAAAGAAGAATGGTTCGTCCCGATTCCTTTTTTCGGACATTTTTTACAACTCCGACGACGTTTTCACTTTCAATCGCACCAGCGAATCACAGAAAGAGCACAGGCGCGTCCTAGCACAAGTGTACGCGGCAGTGATCGTAGGCGAGAGAACGTGGGCGAAGACAGATGAGAGCATGTGAGAGCGGTGGTTTAAAAGAGAGAGTGATTCATTCATTTCAAGCAATCCCATCGCAGGCGCACACTTTCACTTTGTCTATTTATCACCGAATAAAAGAGCACTTTGCTTTATCTGCGGTGAGTTCTTGTTGTATCCTCTGTGAAGGTACAAATCTCACGCGCCAGAGTAACATTAACAATGAATCTTGGTTGATATCAATTGACAAATGTGCGAAGATTGGACTTTAGAAAGTTATTCATGTCAGAAATCGTAACTGTGTGTAAATCTGTGTGACTGAGTCAGCGGCTTCTTTATGGAAGAATGAGGTATTCCACACAGAAATTGAATACTCCATATATAAAGGGTGTTCTGATCAAAAATTGGTCATACAGTAATGTGTAAGAGTCGATCAAAGTTTTTATTAATAGGTCAAATATTTTAATTTTTTCAAGTTCAGTTAATACATAATACAGGAGAAATATTCAACTGAGCTTCCTTTTATCCTGATGCGAATGGCCGGTTCTTTTGTTTAACACCTGCCATAAGATTTTGTACAGTCTCCTTGTTCACTTTATTCGTCGCAGATCGCCAGTTTGCCTTGAACTGTTTCTCGCTCATTGTTCGATTGGGCGGAGCTCTGGCGTGTTGGGAGGGTTGTTGTCCTTAGGCACCACTTGAACGTTGTTGACAGTATACCACTCCATGGCCTTTTTCCGTAATAGCAAGATGCCAAACCCGGCCAAAATAGAACGGAAATTGTGTCGCTTCAGGAAAGGCAGTAGACGTTTTTGTAGGCACTCGCTCAGATAAATTTCTTGGTTGACGGTTCCGGTCGCAATGTAAACGTTGCTCTTCAAGCCACAGGTACGGATGGCCTGCCACACCAGATATTTCTTCGCGAATGTTGACATTTTAATGTGCTTGGAAATATCTGCCGCCTTTCCCCGTCCGGTTGCCGTATAAAGTTCCTGTCCAGGAAGCTGTTTAAAGTCTGCCTTGATGAAAGTTTCATCGTCCTGTACCACGCAATCAAACTTCGTCAGCATCGTCGTGTACAACTATCGCTATCGTGCTTTGGCCGATGTGTTTTGTCTATTGTCATGATTTGGAGTCACCACTTTCTTGTAAGTCTACAGTCCAGCTCATTTTGAGCTCTACCCACGGTTGAAAGCGCCACCCCCAGCTTCTTTGAGACATCTCGGACGGAGAGGTTGGGGTTCCGCTCGAAATAGCGGGCAACTCTTTTTGTCATCACTGTGGCCTCCGGCTTTCGATTTATCCCCGATTCAGCTTACCTGGCTGTCGTCAAACGTTCACCAAACACTTATAATACGTTGGTAATAGTTGATTTAGCCACATTCAACCATTTCGCCAACTTGGCGTGAGAGTAGTTTGGATCTTCGCCATGCACGTGAAAAATTTTGATGCGTTGCTTCTCATCCTTCGACGACATTTTCATAATTGAAGTGCTAATCTCAAAATCAGAGGCATGATGCTACACGTAAACATCTTCAAAATGAGGTGTGCGTAAAATTTTTCAATGCACGAAGAAAGGAAATGCGTCAAGTTTAAGTCGACCAAATTTTGGTCGAAACACCGTTAATACATGACAACGAGAACACCAAGAAGTTGGATGATGATTTGTCCAATCCATACTTTGATTTTAGACAAGTGGCCTATGGAGCAACTATCAACAACAAAGTAAACTTTATCGCTTGGCAATCTGTAATTTGCAAATTGAACCTTGAGCAAGCTGTGCATACGTTCTACCAAATCATTAACGATATTCTAGAGAAAACAGTACACAAGAAGAAACAAAAACAATCAAATAGAACTAAAGCTACAGTATGGGAACGTCCATTAATTATGTCACGCAAAAAGCGGATTTTTATTACAACTGTAGGTCATATAATCTGATCTCAAGTATGGTTTGGATGACCTATAACATGTCATTTTGCTTTAAAATGTTTGCTGACCTTTGAGAATATGTTTGAATATTTATTGTTACTTTGTATTGCCTAAAAAACTGTTGCAACTGCAAATCATAAGTTCTGAACGCCAGGACTGTAAGGAGGACCTAGAAGATCAGAAAGTTATACAATATTGTCTGTTGCTCTACCAAAATATTCAGTGTGAGTACATATAGTCACCTTATATAGCCCAAAAACCTACTGTTACAACTGTAGATGTTATGTTTTGAGCTTAAGGATAGTTTGGATATCCTAGAATATCCCAAGATTGTCGCATTATATCTGTTGACCTTTAACACTATTCAATGAATATTGTTAAATACATATTGTTCCTTTGCATACTCGAAAAACCTACTGTTACATCTGTAGATCTTATGTTCTCAACTCAAGGACAGTTTGGATGACCCCGATCATCCCAGTTTATCTAGTAATATTTGTTTACGTTCAAAAATATTCACTGAATATTGTTGAATACTTAGCGTTACTTTGTATAGCCCAAAATGCTATAGTTACTACTTTAGATCTTAAGTTTTGAACTCAAGGAAAGTTTTGATGACCAAGATCATCACAAAATTATTAAATATTTACTGTTTAGCTTCGAAAAGGTTCATTAAATATGTTTGAATACATATCATAATCTAATATAGTTCTGAAAGCTACTGTTACTATTGTAGATTTGAAGTTCTGAAATCAAGTGCATTTTGGATAAACTAGAATATCCCAGAAAGATAAAAAATGTACAACGTTTATCACCAAAAATTTAATAATACGTATTCAGGCAAATATTTTTTCTTCCTGAGCTTCTTCATATTCAGGATGTTCTAGGTTGTCAATAAGGCCGTAATTTCATGTGAATTTTTTTACAATATTTTCCAAATTGAAGAAATTATGTGGAACAAATTTGCCGGTGACAGTGTACACTTTTATTCAGTGTGTGATTTTATACATCCATTTTCCTGTTGGTCCCGATTCAAAGTAAATTTGCACGCATTCAAGTAATCATAACTCAAGAATTTAACAACATTCACGGTTGATCAAAACGTCAACACAAGGATATTTATTCAGCTTTCAAACGACGTATAACAAGTTATTACATGTAGAAGGAGATGTTCGCTCACCACTGCTTTAGAGCACCAAGAGTGAACAACAATGTTTTTGGCTAGAATGAAAGATGTGGAAGAGAAAGTGTTAGAAGGTCCGTCGGAAGTGCGGCGGGTAGGAAAATTAACAGAATGTTTTTGAAAAATTGAGCAAAAGGCATGTATCCCGTGGTACTCGAACCATGGACGTCAATCTTTGCCCAACATCCAATAGCGGGTCAGGTTAGCAGCGACGGAACCTGTCCGCCACTTCGGCAGGCAAACGGTGACGCATGGAAAAACGCCCATGTACCACTGTGGCTTGTATAGTTTATTCTTAGCGATCTATTGTGTGCACTCTGCTTATGATGCGCACATGGGAGAGGAACTCTCTCCTTTTTTGGGTTTGTTTTGATTCGCACCGACTGACGAACCCGAACCCGGGGATTTTGACATATGTTTCGTCAACCATTAAAATACAGCCATCAAATTTCGTCGAAACTCGTTCGTATAGTAACTATGCTCGCATTTTGGCCAGGGAGCGTTTCAGGGAGCGTTTTGGATGTTTACTGACACAAACATGCGCATATCTTTCTCTTGAAAGGATGTGGCTTGCACTTTTTAGATGGAAGAAGTTGGAATCGCATTGCTTTGCCAAATCACGTACGGAGACACCTGGGTTGCTTTCCACGTACCTCAACACCTTTCTCCTCAGCTCTTTGTCCCTAGAGCCTCTTTTATGATAGAACCCCATCCAGATTTACTTTGAATCGAGCTTTAGGCCTGAAGGGGCTAATCTACTTATAAAGACAAGGCTTAACATTTATAAATTTTAAAATAGTATATGGCCCAAAATCAACATTATTCTCTACTAGCTGATCCCGGTGCGAGCGTTGCTACGCCTGCAACTGAACGAATGAACATTACATAGAACTGACGCTTTTTTTAATGAGTTTTTTTTGAGTAATAAGGAGTTCAAACTTCTATCAGAACATTCTTCTTACCCAGACAATACACAGTTTGTGGCTTAGTTACCTGGATAATTCTAAGGATTGGTTGAATTATGTGTTTGAATTCACCATAGAAACATTTCTTGCATTCAAAAAACCCCGCATACCATTTTTGATTCCATTTGCTTGATTAGTTCTCAAGCTATGCAGAAATTTGTGTTTCATTTGTATGCGAGCCGGAAGGGGGAACCGGTCTCAAACAATCATAAGAACCTTCCCTAGCCCCAAAAATACCTGCATACATATTTTCACTCCGATCGGTCAGACAGACAGTCAAACAGAAATCCATTTTAATATAAATAAAATCATGTTTCCAATAACCCCCACATACCAAATCTGGTTTCATTTTCTTGAATAGTTCTCGAGTTATGCAGAAAATTGCGTTTCATTTGTATGAGGCCCCCCTCTCTTTCAGAGGGCAAAGGGTCTCAAACCACCATAGGAATATGTCTGACCTTCAAAAAATTCACATGCCAAATTTGATTCCATTTGCTTTATTAGTTCTCGAGTTATGCAGAAATTTGTGTTTCATTTGTTTGAGAGCCCCCCTCCTCTTCAGAAGGCGGAAGAGTCTCAATGACCATAAAAACATTTCTCTCCTTCAAAAACCTCCATATGCCAAATTTGGTACCATTTGTTTGTTGGATGAGGTCTCGAGTTATGCAAAATATTGTGTTTCATTTATATGGGAGACCCTCCCTCCACTTTTAGTAGGTGGAGGGTCTCAAATCATCATAGAAACATTTCTCTCCTTCAAAAACCTCCATATGCCAAATTTGGTTCCATTTTCTTAATTAGTTCTCGAGTTATGCATAAATTTGTGTTTCATTTGTATGAGAGCCCCCTCCCCTTCAGAAAGGAGGGTCTCAAATTAGCATTAAAACAGTATTCATCTACAAAAACCTCCACATGCCAGATTTGGTTCAATTTCCATGATTAGTTCTCGAGTTATACAGAATATTGTATTTCATTTGTATAGGAGCTCCCCCTTTCAGGGCGAAGAGGAATCTGAAACCATCATAGAAACCTTTCTTGCCTTTAAAACCTCACACATGCTAAATGTGGTTTCCTTTGCTTGGGATCTCAAACCACCGTAGAAACATTTCTTGCCTACAAAACCTCCACATGCCATATTTGGTTCCATTTGTTTGATTAGTTCATGAGTTATGCGGAAAATAGTTTTCATTTGCATGGGAGCCCCCTTTCAAAGGCAGGAGGGGTGTCAAACTATAATAAGATCCTTTCCCGGACCCAAAAATCCCTGCTTACAAATTTGCATGGCAGTGGGATAGTTCTCATGTTTGGTTTAAATTTGTGTTTCGTATGTATGGTAGCCCCCTTTTCAGAGTGAGAGAGGTCTTAAATTACCACAAAACATTTCTTGCCTTCAAAAACTCACCCATACCAATTTTGGTTCCATTTGCATGATTGGTTCTCGAGTTATGCAGGAATTTGTTTTCATTTGCATGGGATCCCACCCTTTCTACAGAAGCGGGAGGGCTCTCGAACTATCATAAGATGCTTTCCCGGACCCAAAAACCACTGAATACAAATTTGCAAAGCAGTAGGTATAGTTCTCATGTTTGGTTGAAATTTGTTTCATTTGTATGAGAGCCCCCTTTTTAGAGGAGGAGGGCTTTGAGCCACCATAAAAACATTTCATGCCTTGAAAAACTCGTCACTTCCAAATTTGGTTCCAAATGCTTGATTATTTCTCGAGTTATGCAGAAATTTGAGTTCCATTTGTTTGAGAGCACCTCTCCCCGTTCCTCCTCATATGACGGAAGAGTCTCAAATCACCATAGAAACCTTTCCCTCCTTCAAAAACCTCCACATGCGAAATTTGGTTCCATTTCTCTTATTAGTTCTCGAGTTATGCATAGATTTGCGTTTCATTTGAATAGGTTCCCCCCCTTTTAGAAAGGGGAGGGGTCGCAAACCAACATAGAAACATTTTTTTGTTTAAAAAAATCACCACATGCTAAATTTCGTTCCGTTTGCTTGATTAGTTCCCGAGTTATGCAGAATATTGTGTTTTATTTGTATGGGAGCCCCCCTTTTATGACAGGGAGGGTTCTCAAGCTACCATGAAAACCTTTCTTGCCTTCAAAAACTCACACATGCTAAATTTGGTTTCTTTTGCTTGATTAGTTCTCGAGTTGTGTAGAAATTTGTGTTTCATTTTGTATGGGAGCCCCCTTTTCAGTGAAGGGAGGGGTCTCAAACCATCATAAGATTATTCTCCGGCCCCAAAAACCCCTGCATACAAATTTTCATGCCAAACGGTCCTTCCGCTCGCGAGTTAAATCGTGACAAAGGAAACCCCAACTCATTTTTATTATATAGATTGAAGTTGATGCGTAGAAATATTTATGATGGCTTGGTGCAAATATTTTGATTTTTTTGTTGAGAAATGACTTAGATATGAACGCTTAACACTTGACCACTTTTCGTGACTGTCATAATGCGATTTTTTTTCGGCCTTTGGGAATGTCAGCAGAACACAAGAAAGCTGTCAAAATTTCTTAAAAAATGTTTGGCAAGCAATTTGTTCGTTTGGCACATTAACAAGGAAATTTACCAGAATGTTCTATGAAAAATAATAAAAATTTTAGTCATGGAGTAAAAAAAAATTTTTTTCGACGAATTCAGTATTTTTTTATTAAAAACATAATGTTTATGCTTTTAAAAAACGACAATGAATATGGAAGCAGGGGCCCTGGCCAGCCGTACGACGCAATTTAGTCGTGATGCTCTCACAAGAGCGCTGGACGGCACTGACCTCCATCTTCCGGATACAATTCCGGATCCTTGTGGTCAACTGCTTCGTATCCTTAGCCCTCTAATTATTTTTGTACACTAGGGCACTGTGGGAGCCGAAAAAATCCTCAATCGGACGGCACTGGGACAAGTTGGTCGGGTTCCTTTCTTTCCGCACGTACGGTATCTTTTTCTGCTCAAGATACTCCAGCGTCTTCTTGGAGTAATGGGAAGACGCCTTGTCCGGCCAGAATACGTACTTCTCATCCGCATGATACTCCTTTAAGAACGGCAGAAGAATTTTCTCAAGACACTCCTCCTGGTACACTTGTTGATTGATGGTCAGACCGCTCGGCTTGAACCACGGCTTTGAAATCCCTAAGTCCGATATGGGGATGTATAGCATGACTTTTTTTTTCAAATTTATGCTTTAACTTATATTTTACTTTGGGGGTTGTTGCCGACTTGTCGCTGGAATAATAGCTGTCATTTCCTGGAATGTGGGCCTTCGAGAGCGGAAAGTAACTTTCGTCGTCAGCACAAACGATGTCCACTGGCACTGCTCGTCAATGTACCCGGGAGACCGAACCTTCCGACAGATGATGTCCTCCATCTTGAGGGTTCGGTGATTTAAGGCATGGGAGCAGTGATATTTTCGGCCGACGTCACGCAAACTCGTTCTTTCCTTGTTGATTCTCGGTATGAAAAATACTATAGTAGATAGAGTAGCAGGGTAGGCGTAGTTGAATGCTCGCATGTATATGTGTTGTTATAGCCTGTGCTGAACAACTGCAGTATGATTGGGAAACTAGGAGAATTTAAAATTACCACTTCATTTGATCACTTTTTAAAAAATAAAAAATAAAACATTGAAACACTTTTTAAAATTTTCGCTAGTAAACGCGAGCAAATTCCTTTGAATTCTACTACGAGCTTATCTTTTGAGACAGATTGAGATTCGTCGGCTACTTACAGACTTCTTCAGTGTCGAATGCTCGAGTGCTCAAGTCAACTTACAGCTGATATATATATACAGATAAAAAGAAACACTGAACTTTCTGCGTTATCTAATGCACATAAAGGGAATGCTAGATTTGGAAGAACATAAGGGAACGTCCATTAATTACGTCACGCAAAAATTGACTTTTTACAATCCCCCCTTCCCCCCTTTTCACGTTTTTTGTATGGACCTTCAAATTTTTTTGTATGGATCGTCACGTTTTCCCAAACCCCCCCTCCCCCCTTACTGTGTGACATAATTAATGGACCTTCCCTAATGAGATATTTCATGTAAATTTAAGCCAGATAACGCCTGAATCGAGCCTATTGTATGAAGATTGCAAACAATATCTTGTTTACGCTCCTATGGCTAGGAATTACACGAGAAATTTTACGCGCTTGTTAAAATTATTTATTTTTCTGTGTATGTTTATTTATATATATATATATATATATATATATATATATATATATATATATATATATATATATATATATATATATATATATATATATATATATATATATATATATATATATATATATATAATATATATATATAATATATATATATATATATATATATATATATACTAGCTGAACCAGTGCGAGCGCTGCTACGCTTGCAACTAAATGAAGGAAAATTCAATAGAACTGGCACGTTTATGGTTTTTAGAAATGAGTTTTTTTTCTTGACTAAGCAGGAGTTCAAACTTCTATCAAAACATGCTTCTTATCCAAGAAACACACGTTTTGTGTTTATGTAAGCTGTTGTATGGGAGCCCTCCCTTCCAGAGGGGGTGGTTTCTCAAACCACCATACAATCGTACCGTCAAAACCCCCACATTCCAAATTTGGTTCCATTTGCTTGATTAGTTCTCGAACCATCGCACTGGGCTCATCGATTATAATAAAAATTTGAGTTTAATTTGTTTGAAGACCCCCCCCTTCACAAAGGGTAGGGGTCTTGAACTACCATAGAAACATTCTTGCCTTCAAAACCCCCACATGTCAAATTATTTGATTCGATTTGCTCGATAGTTCTCGGGTTATGAAGAAATGTGTGTCTCATTTGTATGAGAGCGCCCCTTCCTGAGAAAGTAGGGGTCTCAAACAATCATAAGAACCTTCCTAGCCCAAAAAACCCTTCATATAAATTTTCACGTTGGTCGGTTCAGAACTTCTCGAGTCTATAAGGGTCTGACAGACAGATAGACAGACAGAAATTCATTTTTATGTATATAGAAATATAGCCTCCAAAAACCTCCATATGCTAAAAGGTTTCATTCACTTGATTAGTTCTCGAGATATGCAGAAATTTGCGATTTGTTTGTATGGGATCCCCCCCCCATTTGAAGTGGGGAGGGGTGGTGAAGTGCCATAGAAACATTTTTTGCCTCCAAAAACCTCAACATGCCAAATTTGGTTTCATTTGCTTGATTAGTTCTCGAGTTATGCACAAATTTGTGTTTCATTAGTATGAG
>JASCZW010002017.1:0-197072 GCA_034211315.2 Aedes japonicus | reverse complement strand
CTTTTACGCGGTACGTTTCAATCGTTTCGATTTCTAACGAATCGCAAAACAACACAACTTTAAACAGCATGTGGTAGAGGAATGTTGCTCTATCGCCTGGTGTTACGTGCCGATAAATGCCATGGTTTGTACGTGATCAACGTTACCATTAAAATTGTTGTAGTTCCAGATAAAGTACTCGAGAAAGTAAATTTTTCAATGCCATGGTTTAGTCGGTTTTCCGGTTTTATGTGCTGCCGCCTGCCACTGCGGTTTTACCGCAGGTCGCAGGAGTTGCGTGTAAGCAATGATGGTCTTATGGCAATGGCCTGGTAAGCCGCCAAAATGATTTACGATTATGAAATTTTCAACAGTTGGAAAACATTGTCTACCAAAAATAATAACCATGTTTTTTCATTTATGGTATTAGAGTGATCATTTTCGTAGTGGTGGCTGAACTACTGATAGCACAAAAGTTATTACTCTGGAACTACTGTACCAATCATTGATTGAATATCAAGAAATGTTTTGATCTGGTTTTTAAGGAAAAATGAAACATAATAAAGCTGTAAGAAGTCTGTAATTGAGTTTTCTGGTTGGGAGCGCTTTTTGTTGATCCATTAATTTAGTTGCAGCGGCCAATGATAATGCTTCAAAGTGCCGATATTAAAACACTGATGACGTTTCGATGTCATTTTGTCGAGATCAACTATAAATGTTTTGTGCAAGCTAACTATTTCTTTATCTTCAACGCTTCGCTGTCATTGTGACGATCTCCTTTATCAATAGTAAGTACCTAGTAAGCAGACCTCAAGCAAAGCTGGTTGCTCGTCAGTTGTGTTTGTTCCAGTTATGACGCCAATCGTGCGAAGATTTTTCCATCTGCAAAATGAGACTCCATAACTCAGACAGCCTTTGTTTGTAACGCGAAAAACTGTCATTGCTTCTGCTTCATTCTGCTGTTTTCTTGATTATCGGGCTGGATTCATCTCCCGTATGATCACTCCAGCTTTCCGCCACCATTTTTCATGCTTCTCCGGGGTAGAGATAAACTATTGGCACCAGCATGTGGTCTTTTAATTTATGGATGTTAACCAATACGCAGGTCTTTGAATAACTCGAGATTCAATTGCAGCATTTTATATCATAACTCAATATCATTATATTTGATGAAATTGTTTGTCAATTTGCTATTGAAGATTTAAATTGCTTGTTGTTTATGTCATTTGTCTTCATTTCTCTTGGAACAACCATTATTGTTAACTTAAAAATAGCTTATATTGTATTGCTAAAATCAACATCAAGCGCTGCAAATAGCTGACCATGTAGCAACAATAAAATTAAAATATTATGTATGTTATTTTTGTAATTAACAAAGTTTTTTTGATTTACCTCAAATCAAAGATTTTTGAGAAATTGCCTATGCTGAAAACAATCGAAAAACGCGGCCGTATGGCATTGAAACACGGAAACTCCACACTTTGCTGCTACAACATTTCTTGTTCAGGATCACCAAAGAGACGCAATAATACCATTGTTTGTTTTCATTTACATAAATATAACACTATTGTATAAATATTTCGCGTAGATGGAAGGACCATCAAGGCACCGGTGAAGCCACCATATGGATGAGGGTGAGAATGCCAGCAATGTGCTGGTTGTAGATAGGGCAGACTCTTTCCCCGCCATTGGGAGACATCCTCATGTTAGATAGCTTGCTCTTTTGACCAATTATTCAATCTTGTTGTTGGAAGAGATTCTTTATATCGTGCTGATACATATAGTGATGTGCTATCAGTCCACAACGCTTTTGTGCCTTCCTTTATTAGCATGATTAGGATAATCGAGGAAGTGGTTATTACAAAAACAAATCCAGTCAACAGCGAGAGAACTCACTGCTGTCGGACTTAGTTTCCATTTTCTACAATGGTGATAGTACATATCACTGGCTATAATTTTACCAACTTTATACAGACATAATTTTTTCTAGCTTTTCTTGTTGAGATACCATTGTAGAGCTATTTTCATAAATCAGGGTATCTCAAAAATTTTGGTGCACTATAATTTACTTTTATTTTTCATTGTGAGAAAAGTGATCTACCAAATAATATAAAAACAATTAAACACCATTTTATTGTTCAATTCTTTTAATACAACTTATCATTTAAAAGCTACAGGTAATTTGAACAAAAAACATGGTGCCTTTCGCCTTATGATTATTTAAGCGAAAATTGGCAAAATCAACAAATTTTTATTTTATTAGGTTTCAAGAACAATTTTTCTTATAATGTATTAGGCATAGACAGGCACTACTTGAAATCGGACATATTTTTCGTTAAAATTTCACTAACTTTAAACAATAGATATGCCCAAAAACTTAGTTCAGCAAAAATATTGCATCATATTTCACTTTGTAGAAACATATTTTTCCCCTCGTCAGCAAAGAAATAGAACGAAAAAAACTGGTGCCCACTTTAAGGACACTTGATGACACCAGCAAAATAGCTCTGACGCTAAAGCAGTTAGCGTTTAAATGTGTGTATTGTTTTTGATATATGCATTTCCGCAAAGTCATTAAATCAATTTTGAGCATTAAACTAATGAGCATTCGGAAAAAAAAATCGAATTTCCGTAAAAATATCTACCAAATGCTTGTATGAAACTTCCACGTTATTGGTTGTTCAAATGCTCTGAAACCACTGATCGTCTGTTTAAAAGTAGCACCAGCATTTATTTTTGTTTAGCTAAACCTTCTTGCCGCTACAATTGTAAGATTAGGGTGTCCCTGAAATCAGTTACGACATGAACTGATCTGCGGCAAGGGTAGGAGTGTCAAATGAAGAGTAATCTAAAATATTTGACCGTCACGAAAAATAACGCATTTTGTACGCGAATAACTCAAAAAATCCACCATGAATTTGCCGTTCTTCAATCGGTCGGAAATTTTACGCGCTCCAGTTCAATTGTCCAACAATATTCTCCGACAATAGTAAACTGGTATTGAAAAATAACGCAAATATAAGGTGATGTCTTATCATGTCATTTGCGGTAAATTACCAAATTTCCTATCACGATTTCAAATCAACGAGAACGTGTACGTAATATTACTTTTCTGTATTAGGA
This sequence comes from Aedes japonicus, assembly GCA_034211315.2. Lineage (NCBI taxonomy): Eukaryota > Metazoa > Arthropoda > Insecta > Diptera > Culicidae > Aedes > Aedes japonicus. The sequence goes on along the minus strand of JASCZW010002017.1, from coordinate 193,970 downwards.
GAGACTTTAACGAATCATGTCATGCATCTATATGTACGTCTCGCATGTACAGTTGAAAGCACACTTGGAAAATTTTACCTCATTTCGTTGGCAGCAGTGAAGCTGTGCGGAGCTGGTAGGTGGTCTGGTGGCTGATGCGCAGCTGCTTCTGCATTCGTCCAGCGCGGCGAAGCTAATTGCCGAGCAGCTGGGCCGCTCACTTCTAACGGCTGATGGTGGTAAACCAAAGCTCTCACAAACAGCGATCGTCACGATGATGCGTGTAAAGATGCAGGCACAATCGCGTGTACAAATGCCATCCCTCATCCGTGTCGGTGATGTTCCTGTAACTTCGAAAACACTGCTGTTTGAAAAGCGTCCTTGGGGGCGAGCAGCAATGTGATAGGTGGAAATAATGTCCTTTTGAGGAACGTGGTAAAACTCAAAGTTGTTAAAGATTTAGTTCGTTTTTCATTGCATCTTAATTTAATTCGGTATCGATGGAGGGTGAGCCGTCGCCTTCATAAAAATTTTACCCAGCTGGTTGGCATCAATCCATAAAATTCGATAAATTGTCTCCTTTTGAGGACAACCAATTTAATAAAATGAGTTGTTTATACGAGAATTAAACTTTTTATTTTGTTTGGTTTTGTGCGCCTAATATCATGGTGCCTTAATTCGTTCGCCGCAACTGCAAAACGCCTGCATGGAGGGCGAAGCCGCCGGGAAAAATTTACACCCCAACTGGTTGGCGCAACCCACTAATAGATTATGCAGTCCATTTGCAGGGACAACCAGTCCAGTTCAGATTGATTGTTTATATGAGAATTGAATTGCTCGCTCGTTCGGTTTGTACGCCATTTAATCTAGAGCCGATTTGTTCGTCACGACCACCAAAACGCTGGCAGTTTGCAAGAGAAGCCTCGGAAGGCAAGCAGGACAATCCTCCATCGGTGAAATTATAAGAGAGTTTTCTTTCCTAGCGTGGTTGGAGCAACCTGCGATGAATCAATAAATCAATTCAATATATAATTTAAGAGAGCTATTATTTGAATAAGCAGTTTGTTTAACATTTCGATCGATTGGCAGTCATATTTGGTTTTGCCAAGTCGTTACTTGGGCAACAGTGTGTGCCATGCAGCGGATACATAAAATCAGCGGAAAAATAAATCAAAGGCCTGCCGGTGCTGCGATTAATTTCTTCACCGAAAAATCCTACCAGATAAAAATCCATCTTTGCTATTTTTAATTTAATATTCTCAGCTTGAGAGTTTGTTTGATTGGGATTCTCGTTTCAAATTGTCGATTGGCAGCCAGTGGTATTGGCAAAACTTGGCAAATTTTTTATTTGGGTACCTTTAGAAGAAAAACTTTTGAGAAACATAGTGAAAGTGAGAATGCCTAATCGATTTAATCCAAAACGCTTGCGCAGATTCAGGAAGCGCATAAAGAGCGACCATGCACCGATGCCGAGTGAGCTCGTAGTTATCAGGCGAAATTGAAAACAGCAAGAGGTAATGCGTTGCCAACAACTAGTTCCGTACGCTGGAGAAGGTCCTTCAGACTCGAGGTAGGAAATTGATATTTTTAAATTTAAATCAATTTGAAAAAGTGCATGTCATCACAGCAATTGAATATCTTTCTATGTTATCGTTCCCTGTTTTAATAAATTTCAACATAGTATTAATTGTATTCTGGTGATGAAATGCGCAGCATGCTTTTACTGCATATGAGCCTACAACTGATATCGATACAACTAATGCGCTGAACATGTTTTAATGCGTGATTATTATTCTCAGGTGTTTATTTTATATTTATAAGAATTTATCATATATTAACCAACCTTTTCTCGCATACCCATTGCAAAGAATGATGATATTTTATAAAACTCACTCTCTTTCTTCTGCGAGATCTAATATATATATATATTATATTCGATTTCCTTAACGTTTTTGCCATAATGGATTCACTAATTTACCTGATATTCACATAGAAACATGGATAATAATTTCACAAGAAAACCATAGACCATATTTTAGGTACGCATTTAACCTTATATTCTAACTTTGGCCTAATGTATTCATCACATAGTAAAATGTAGAACATAAAAGCTTTCAATGGATATAGTGGAATTTTAATGTTTTGATGTTATAGTGGGAATTTTCAATGTTTTGAAATGGAATGGCCGATTGATCACATGAGAAAGTCATTTAGGATGTTATAAAGTAGCTTTATATTCTGTATAGTATACCGAATATAGCCCGAATGCCCGGAGCGATAATATAAATAAATGCCCGGAGCGATGAAATAAACCGCACATCATCGAGAAACTTTGCGCATCATACGACGAGGAAATGGGAGTAGCCGATCAATATGGCGATGTCTGCGCTTCAGAGCTAGTTATACGGAACACAGCCACGTTGCTTTTTCGATTTTCATGTCACCCGGTATGATTTATAATTATATTTCTTGTTTGTTTGTTTGTTTGTTTGTTTGTTTGTTTGTTTGATATATTGTTCAACACTTTATATATGATGTTGAAGGAGATGTTCGCTCATCACCATGAGGCACCAGAGTGAACAACAATGTTTTTGGCTAGAATTGAAAGATATGAAGAGAAAGTTTTTGATAGTTCCGCTAGTGTGCGGCAGGCTCGGAAACATAGCAGATGTTTTAGGAAAATTGAGCGAAAAGGGCATGTGTACAGTGGTACTCGAACCAACGACATTTTGCCTAACATCCCACTGCGGGGTAGGTTAAAGCACGGACTAAGTCCGCCACTTCAACAGGCTTTATATATATGTTTTTGCCAGGTCTCACAATTAAACAGATTAAATATTTTATTGCACGCAACCTGGTGAAATACATCAGAAAGGTATGCCAGATTATCGTGACTGGCAATTTTAACATCACTGTTCCAACGTCAGAGAAACTTCCCTTCATTGATTTCATGAAGAAGTACCTTTATCTCGACTTGACTTTGAACTGTGATCAAACAACTAGTCGTGATGAAGATTCTGCCGCTTTAACCTTCGTCCGTGACCTCCGTTTGCAATGCCAGCAATATGATGCATTTTTCTGAAACCACCGTCCAACGATTTTGATTTTCGACGAATAAACATTTAGTAATGTCAAGCGATTATGATTACAAGAATGATCAAAACTATCATTAATTTAATAATTTTATATTCCCTAGCAGATCCTCAACTATCTTCTAGGCCATCATTTAAATCAAAAGGTCATTTTCAGAACCACCAAAGAGTTATAAAGATTGTACAAGAGAATTTTCCTACATACTGACATAAAACCAAACGGCCCTTGTCAGGGCCACCAAATAATATCTCAAGAGCGTACAATAGAATTTTCTTACATACTGGCTTCAAAACGCTGGTCTAATGTCTCATAAGAGCCGCTCCCGTCATATTGTGACTTAAACTGCTTCTATCGGTTAGGGTAAGCGACCGGCACAAATAATTGAAACCCTTTTAACGCTAATAATGGCCACACGGAATTTCCTTGACATTAAAATGCATCACTTAGTTTAACGTAGTCTACGTCAACCGGTCGTGTCTTGTACACAATCCCACTGATTTTTCATTCTAACTTTTTAGTTTCGATTGTTAGGCAAAAATCAACTTCAGATGAAGTGTACACACTCAGATTATTTTACAGAAATCTGTAAAATTTTACAGAATTCTCAACAGCTGAACGGTTGGTAATCCAACTGTACGGATTTCGGTAAAATTTTACCGAAATGCGGTAAATTTTTTACAGATATCTGTAAAATTTCACCGAAATCCGTAAAATCAGATTACCGAACATTCAACTGTTTGAGAAATCGGTAAAACAATAAAGATTTCTGTAAAAAAATCTAAGTGTGTAGAGAAAAATATGATGCATGGTTTTGCTAACTAAATATCTAGGTATATCTTATCAAAAGTTAGGGTAAAATTTAACGAAAAACATGTCCGAGAAGAAAAATAGCTCCACCATGGTCGAATGAAGAGCTAGAAAAATAGTGTCTTGAACAAAGTTGCTTGAAATTATATCACCTACAAACTTCTCTTACCTTCTATTGTGTTTCATTCAAAAGTTTGCAACAGTTCAAATTTGGAACTACAAAATTATCACCACAAAATGGACAACTTGTTTAAATACAACTTTATAGAAAACATCATGATTCGGAAGCGTAACCCTTAGGAGTTATTATTTTCACAGTGAAAAAGGTTTTCGATCACTGTGATGCGTCTTCATTGATAAACAATGGCTGTAAAACCAAAACTTGACAATTTCAAAAATATCGTAGCCCTGCAAAAACGAAAGAAGCCTCTTCCACTGATATATATATATATATATATATATATATATATATATATATATATATATATATATATATATATATATATATATATATATATATATATATATATATATATATATATATATATATATATATATATACATTTAAAAATGTCTAAGTTTTCGAGAAAAAGTATAACAAGCAGTAAGAAAATTCCTGATGCTAACCATGAATTATAATTATCATTTTTTAAATTCAAAGACAAGCTTTAATTTGGAATACAAGTTTAAGATATCGGTTCAGTGTTTCCAAAGATATGAATTTGAAACTATAAGAATTAGACAATTCAGCTTGAAACTATAAGAATTAGGAAATTCAGCAGAAAAGCGGTTCAAAATTTCAGCAATTTGTGATTATGTCTACATTTTCTTCAAAGTCATAGCTAAAAACTTCCATTTGGTCAATAAATGGAGCTGCTATTCTGTAGATTCAAGGACAAGAATAACTTCCAAAAATAAATATATAGTTTTGTACCACCTTAATATGCACAGAGACATGGCAAAAAATGGTCTAATATTTTTTGTGATGCCTAATAACTGACGACACGATAAGCATCTTCTTAAAAAGCTAAATTTTATTAACAGTTAAATTATTAAATGAGAAATTAAGAAAAAACTTTTTAATCGCTACATATTACCACGAAACATGGGGCTTAAACATTAAATGAGGAAAATTCGAGGCATCAACGTGAATTTTACAATGTTCGTTGCACGTTTCCTAAATATTTTGATGTTATTTTCTCATCCTGAAGATGAATTCAAAGAGATTTGATATGTTATCGACAGATACTGTTTCGTGGGGCTCGTTTTACTCTACTAAAACCCATAATGCGGCATCACAAATTACTTGAAAACTCAAAAACAAGTGCAATGGTGATAAGATCGAGAGTCCACTACCACATTCATATTCCAGATACCCCTGGGAAAGTATAAGAATTGTCTAGCCTTAGGTGGAGAAATTCAGGTTTTTCTTTTATTTAGTGAGTAGATTTAAATTTTTCTGTAGTATTTATCTGTAGTATAACAAATGTTATTTCAGTTCAGTCTCAATTCAGCATAAATACGAGTAGAAAAAGATAGAAATGAAACAAGGTAACGATAAAAAAACCAAGCAGACTTTAATTAACTCTGCACCCAATACATCAACCACCTTCGGCAACAGGGATTTATTTGCTTTCAGCAACATAAGAGCCTTATTAGATTTGCTACTACTTGGCTGGCCATCCCATTTATCACTACGAAAACTACGGTTATCTTATCCCCAACCCAATCGCCCAGCCTCATCGGGATATTACGAAATGAAATCCATTTTTCCATGCCAACCAGCGGTATTTAACCGCACCACTAGCTTCCGTTGCTTCCTAAATCACACCACTAAGCTGCTGTTTCAAACGTTACTGTTCTTCATTGCGACGAACAACTTTTCTGGTTCGCGTCGAAGAACAAACTAAACGCGTTGGATCTTCTTCTTCATGAAGATCAACGCATGTGAAGAAGATTGACAAGACCGAAGAACACTCAGGCCGATCAAACCACTCTGCTATTCACGATGTGAGTGAGTCAGAGCCGAAGAGCATGAAGAACGAAGCTTCCCGTTTTGCTTTGCCACTCATATTCTTCTCAGCCGGGCTACTCACAGCAGTATACTTTTACGTTGGTATGCTCTTCATTAGTGAGGAATGGTTGTATATCGATGCTTCGAAGATCTTCGCACACGATGAGTGAATAAGGGGAAAACGATGCGAATATCAGCAAGCCTGTACAAATGTATACATACACAAACATACACATACACTCAGTAGCAAAAAAAAAAAAGCCGAGCAAAACCCTGCCCCCAAAAACCACGTTGTTCAACCTCCTGTCTCCCCGCCAACCATCAATACCTCCAAATGAAAATCTGACAATTTAATAACTAATGTATAGACCCTATGCGATCAAAACCCCATGCCGACAAAACTTACAGACCCGAAGCCATCACAACATATGTGAAAAAAGCCATCCCTGGACACAGCAACCCCAAAAATCCGAACCCCTGTGAAGGACCCAGGTAGCACTTTAAAAACCCCTCCACAGCCTACAAAAATACAGAAAACAATGTGGACAAAACTCGAACTACCTCCACAAAGTGGTCCGGACCACAGCTGGCGTCAAAGTTGACACACCAACACGAGCACCCCCCTCCCCCCTCACCCAATACTGACCCCGCTGAAACATCGGTGCAAAAAAAAAAAAAAAAAAACGCCGAGGTGAATTCATCTTATTAATACACATGATTTGTTACGCGTGAAATATCCCAAACAACTAGTGTAACCCACGAAGAACTTTGAAAATATGGACTTCAGTATGAATTGGTTTGTGAAAACTACGTATACAGTGTTATACAGTATTATTAGTAAAACTCACCTCGGCTTCCTCCCCGCACCGACACCTCAGCAAGGTCAGCATCGGGTGAAAAAGGGAAATGCCCACGTTGGTACGTCAACCCCGACGCAGCTGCAGTCCAAACCACCCTATGGAAACAGTTCAAATCCCGCCCACACAATCCTCTGTACCCCTACAAGCCCCGAAGAAACCTCCAATATGCCACCCGAACCCCTCACAGAAACACGGACCCTCGAAATCTTCACGTCCAAAAATGACTCCCCTCACACATGCCACGACAACCTCAAATCTATAAACCCTATCAACACTAAAACCTGATCACACCAGATTCACGCATTTTGCATAATGTTGTCAAATCCCCATCCAAAAACACTGACAATTGACAAAGTTACAGGAGGCTGAACATGGAGAAATCCGCCAACAAAACGCCGCTCGGCCTCTCCCATGCCACTGAGTGTACATACACATACATATACATACATATCTGGCAACACAGTCGTATACAGAATACATCTGTTTTTAAGCTCTTTATTTTTCCGAGAATTCTATACCGTTCCTATGACAAGAAATCATCCGTGTCGGTTTATGTGAATCGTAAACAGTGTCTTCATCTCGATTCAATGTTATCCGTTCAGTGTTTGGTGGCGTGAATTTGTTTAGAAGCATTGTTTAGGTGGCGTGAAATTGTTGTGTGGTGCTTACATCGACATTGTTGTGCCTTAGTTTACCTTTGCTTGTGTACGAACCCTCACACACGCTCGTTTCGATTCCGAATTACACCCACCAGCAAAAAAGTAAAGCTGCTCGTTATTTTGCAGAGCTTTCAAACTTCGAAGTTGCATACCCGTAGGCGATTGAAAAATCATATTCTGAACCGTAACATTGCGGCGCATTGCAACACTTGCAAAATACCGAGAAAATACATATTATGGAATCATGCAAAATTTGTTCAAACACCGTGGATTCTGGAAGAGCAGTCGCCTGTAGTGGATCATGTGGTTTGAGTTTTCATTTCACCTGCACAGGGATGACCAAATCACATTACTCGGCTTGGACGGCGAAAGTTGGACTGCTCTGGTTCTGCGAATCTTGTCGCTTGAATTTCGATCCAGCTGTCTACGACCGTGAAAAGACGATGATGAAAGCCTTACGCGAATTGCTTATTCGTACCGATTCAATGGACACTCGACTTGGAAACTATGGCGAAAACCTTCGCAAGGTCAATAAGACACTCTATGGATATCATCCGAATTCCAAGTCAGCGAATCCTTCCGATCAAACCAATTTTCATCAAAGAATCGACGAGCTAACTCTGAACGATACCGCGGACGATCCAATCAACCGATCTAGGTCCTGCGAAGAGACTTCTTTTTCGAAGTCTTGGACGAAATCAACAGTTCTATTGCCCATATTCCGGACAAATTTGTTGTTGGATCCAACAAACGTGTGCATATCATCTCCAGTCGTTCAGCTGACTCTGAAAGATCAAGAATAGCAACACCACGAATCGACATCTCGACACCAGCTGTTCCTACACGCCCCTCAAACACTCTGAACAGTGGCATTAGGGCGGTGTCACCGCGTAACGATGGAAATGTTACCAGTATCACCAATATCAACTCTGAAACCGAACGTCCACCACTGAGAGTAGCTAACGGTTCACAGCCTTCTAACGACGTTGAGTCTTTCTACGTCACTCCGTTTGAGCCAGATCAAAATGAAGATGGAATTAAGAAGCATGTTATGGACATCTCTAACGCACACCCAGCCCTGGTTAAAGTAACTAAACTCGTTCCTCGCGGAAAGCAGATCGAAGATCTTTCGTTCGTGTCGTTCAAAATAACCGTATGCAAAACTGTATCGAGTGTGGTTGGCGACCCATGGTACTGGCCTTCAGGGATTTCGGTACGACTGTTCGAGCCAAACCAAAAAACGGATCAGCTGTACGTCTTCCGAACTCGCAGTAAAACATCACCTTTCTTCTCCACACCCGGGACGCACAGAACTCAGCACTATGGAAGCCCCAGAGCCCCCATCACAGTCCAGTCCATCCAGCCTGCGCTCATCAGTCATCCCGGTCCTGTGTTTGGGTCTGGTGAAAGGGGCTTCCAACCTGCGCTCTCAGGCAAGTACAAGCAAATTAAGAACATTATTCGCTCTGATGATGTCCAATCCAACAGATCAAGGAATGTTATCGGCAATTGCATCACATCATTCACTCAACATCTACATCAAGCTTCGTCGTCATCGGAATCCTTCGTTCAGCACCCGGGATGCACGCCTGCTTGTCACACGGAAGCCCCTAATCCCCTCATCTCAGTCGTGCCATTCCTGCCAGCGTTCAACAGTCATCCCGGTCCTGGGTTTGAGTGCGGTGAAGGGGTCTTCCAAACCGTCGTCGCAGGCAAGTACACAATCAATACGAACAATATTGTACCTGAAAAATCCCACGTTTCCAGTCAACTACTGCATGCTGATCTTTTACCAACGAAAGCAACCATCATAGCGAGCCCAGTTGCTGTTGCTGCTGCTGTTGCCGGGATGCAAAGAAAATCTTCTGAACACTTGATTTCTGTTTACTACCAGAATGTGAGAGGCATTCGTACCAAAATTGCTCAGTTACGATTGCTTCTCTCCAGCTGTGACTACGATCTAGTAATCTTCACCGAGACTTGGCTTGGAGCAGATATCGATAGTGCAGAAATTTCGTCCGACTATACGTTTTACCGTTGTGATCGTAGTGCATTCACTAGTCGGCATTCTCGTGGTGGAGGAGTGCTTATCGCTGTTAAATCTCACCTTGACTGTGAAGTTATTCCACTGTTGAATTGCGACCATCTCGAGCAAGTCGCAGTCTGTGTAAGATTGATATCCAGGTCTTTTTACATTATCGCTATTTACCTGCCCCCAAACTCATGTGTCGACCATTATTCTGCTCATGCCAACGCAGTGCAACATGTAACAAATTTAGCATCATCAGCAGATGTTATTATGTCTCTGGGTGACTTTAACTTGCCAAACTTGCATTGGCAACTGGATGAGGACGTGAACGGTTTCATTCCCCTGAATGTTTCTTCTGAGCATGAACGGGTACTCATTGAAACGATGTTTACTACTGGTTTGCAGCAAGCTAATCGATACACAAATGCAAACGGCAGACTTCTCGACCTTGTATTCGTTAGTCTTCCAGAGCGACTAGATATCATCGAACCTCCTGCACCACTCTTACCCGTTGATAATCATCACGCGCCATTTGTTTTGCTGTTTGATGAGAGCAATGACTATTTAGATTCAATTTCATGGCATCTCCAATTATCTTTGATGGCCAGCATGGTTTTATGAAACGTCGTTCTACAACAACGAATCTTATGTGTTACGTCACCTCACTGTCACGCGAAGTCGAAGCGAGGCGACAAGTTGACGCGGTGTACGTTGATTTCGCGAAAGCCTTCGACACCGTTCCTCATATTCTAGTCGTCGAAAAACTGAGATACATAGGTTTTCCAGATTCGATCACGGAGTGGATTTTTTCGTACCTAAGTGATCGTACTGCATACGTCGTGATCAACTCAGCTAGATCCCACACCTTCAGCATCACTTCTGGTGTCCCACAAGGAAGCGTTCTGGGGCCACTATTATTCAACATTTTCATCAATGACCTGTATTCGCTGCTTTGTTCGTTCAAGCTGTCGTTCGCTGACGACCTAAAATTGTATCGTGTCATAGCTTCTCTTGCTGACTGCGCAGCCCTGCAAGAAGATATTGATGTAATGTTGACCTGGTGTGGCAACAACGGAATGCGAGTAAACAACAACAAATGTAAAATCATTTCCTTCGGGCGATGCCATAACCCTATTCTTCATGAATACAATATGGAAACAACAACACTGGAACGTGTGTCATCCATTCGCGACCTTGGAGTTACCATCGATTCCAAGCTCAGATTCAACGAGCACATCAGTACTATGACTGCCAAGGCTTTTTCTGTTTTGGGATTTATTCGTCGTCACGCGTCTGACTTCACCGATATCTACGCCTTGAAAACACTCTATTGCGCGTTGGTTCGTAGCATCCTTGAGTACGCTGCCCCGGTTTGGTCTCCACACCACGTAGTACATGTCCTGACGATTGAACGGGTGCAGAAAAAGTTTTTACGTTTTGCGCTGAGACAACTGCCTTGGAACGACCCCGTCAATCTTCCTTCCTATTTAGACCGATGCAGGCTCATAGGATTGGAGCCACTGTCAGATAGACGAGTTACGATGCAGCGGATATTCGTCTTCGATGTGATTACGGGAACTATAGACTGCTCTGAACTGCTCACACAGATTCCGTTCAACATTCCTGCTCGAAGGTTCCGGAATTCTCCGTTATTTGCAGTTCCATATCACAGAACAAACTACGGCTATAATAACCCGCTAGATTCATGTCTTCGCTCGTTTAATGTTGTTTGTGATGAATTCGATTTTAATTTGTCAAAAAACGTTTTTAAAAATAGGATTAGTAGTAGTATATAGTTTGTAAGTTAAATAATTCAGTCTGTGCGTCAATTCGAAGACGGTGATGTAAATAAATAAATAAATATCGAAACAAAAAATATTGGAATGGGACACAAAAGGAGAAAATGGAAAGAGCTCACCCGGGTTTCCAGAACATTCCATTGCTGTGGTTGTAACATCGAGCAACCAGAGCAGGTCCGCGTACTCTCCAGATAATATTCTGTTCTTAAGGAGATGGTCGACCATGATCGCTCCACGACCATTAACCAAACATCTCCGAGTGACGCGGGTGAACTCGAGCTCCTCCTGTCGCCGCAAGGCTGTATGTTCGGGGTTCCGTCTGCACCGGGGACACTTCGTTTTTACACCAGTCGAAAGCCTCGAGTTGGACCGCAATCAACTCTTTAGTGACCGAATCATTATCAAGGTAAAAAGTTCAACACTACACAATAATTTCCACTAAATATCTAATTTTATCGAAAATTTGCAGATAAAACAAGCAGCGAAGCACAAACACGTCAGTCCCGGAGCGCGACCTACTTCGATCTCAGATTAAATTATTCGATAACAATAACATAAAATGTGATAATATATCTTACATTCGTAATAAAGTTTCGACTTTATAGCAAATTGTTTTTCGTTATGCGGGTCTGCTTACGGGCCCGCCCAAACGTTTTTGGCCCTTCATACAGGAGCTTGAAGATCACAAACAACAATAGAATCATGATCAAATCGTTTTTCAGATTATTCCACTGCTATGGAAAGTTACCTTGCTACAATAGATGGTAGTATCTCATCATCATCATCATCATCATCAAGAGAACGTCCATTAATTACGTGACGCAAAAAATGACTTTTTTTTTATTTTATTTATTTGGCGTCAATCTTTTGTAGACCAGTTTTGTTTTACAAATAGTACTTAAAGTCTAATTCGTTATATCTTAATTTACCCTAACCGTGAAAAGAAAATTTTCCTAAGCTCTTTTTTATTCATTGTCACATCTACTAAATCGCAAATCCCCCCCCCCCTCCCCCCCTTGTCACGTTTTTTGGATGGGCCTTCAAATCTTTTTGTATGGATCGTCACGTTTTTCAAAACCCCCCCTACCCCCTTACTGCGTGACATAATTAATGGACCTTCCCCAAGCAGTAGAAAAGTTAATCATTGGGCATGAATAATAGAGTATACTTTACTTTCATTCATAAGAAACGCATGGGTGAAAGTAAAGTATACTCCTTTATTCATACGGCCCATTAGCTATGACGTTGGCTGTCAAAGAATCAAAGAAATTGTTGATCTGAACGACACGGATGCTATTTTGTCTGTAAGAGCATCCGTAGCGGTGCGCGACTAAACTATATTTGATCACCCTCACCATCACTCCAAACCGTATCGAGCGCAACTAAAAGCGCTAGCAAAATTGTGGCGCGACTATCAGAAAGCATCAGGCGCCTAAATTTAGCAACGCGATTGAAGAATCCAAGTGAAGCTAAAGTGAGGTTAAACATCGTAGTATCTAAAACGGAAATTGATAATAACTTTCTGTCTATTTTCCAAACTGTATGGAATTGGTGATTAAGGTCATTATCGTCGATTTTCCTATCCTTTTATCACTAATTACTTTCCTTAGAAAGCTCAAAAAACCATTTGAAACGAGCGACATCTACGACGTTTAACCTCACTTTTGCGTTACCTGGATTCCTCCATAGTAGCGCAAGAGGGGGTTGCTATTCGACTGCCAATTGTCAATAATCTCCAATTGGTTTGTTGTTATTGTTATTGATCAATCCCCACCCTGGCAGGCAACTACCCGCCGATCTGCACTTAAGCTGAGTGAGGACCTACTTAGCCTAAGCGTTTGTGCATACTAATCCGTATAGCATGCCGCCACTTTCACTAACAGGCCCCGTTGTCCCATGTCCCGTGCATTGGTTAGGGATAGAAGGAGATTGATAGGGAAAATTTAGAGAAAAGGAGTTGTGACTGAAAAGAGACAAGCATAACGAAAAACAAAACAAAACAAAATCAGGACACTAGATATTGTCTTCAAACCTGGTAGATATAAACTATTTGATGCCTGAAAAGAAACAGAACTAAGAACAAAGATACAAGCAAAATCCTTGCAGTCCCCAGGATGTTTCAAGAGCTTAGCCATTTATCTGAAAAGATACTAACACCCCGTTCAGACTACAGCCGATATTACTTGATATAGGCTATCTTGATATCAGCATCTATACATCTAGTTTTCACTGGAAATAATGTACATGGCATTTGATATCAAGATACTCCATATCACGTAATATAGGTTGTAGTGCGAACGGGGTTTAAGAGTTATTATCTTACCTGTCTAGTGAAATATAAACCACTAACAAAGTGTGTTGATGGTTTCTCACTAGGAAAACAAGGAAATTTATATTAACGCTTGATAGCCAATTTGGATCGATCTATATCAACAGTAAGGAAGATATTGCAGCCAATCACACAATGGGATAGTGGTTCACCCGTTCCAAGACATGCACACTTAGAAAATTTTACAGTATTCGGTAATTTTTGACCGAACTTTCAACAGCTGAACGTTCGGTAATCGAATTTACCGGGTTTCGGTGAAATTTTACAGTATTCCGATAAAAAAATTACCGGAACTTGTCAAATTTTACCGAAGTCCGTTAAATTGGATTACCGAACTGTTCAGCTGTTGAAAGTTCGGTAAAAAATTACCGAATACTGTAAAATTTTCTAAGTGTGTGGCGGACCGGCGAGTATGGCAAAGGAATACTTTAGATCACAACTAATTATAATACCCATCACCGGCCCACCATACCCAACCCAGCGAAGCACCAGATCTAACCGAGAAGCAGCTTTATTGAAAATGAGAAGAAAAATTAGTATCCTCCATCCAAAAACAACCACCCCCACCGCCCATCCCGACAGACACGCGCATCCCGTCCACAATGCGCAGACCTTCCAGTGCCGTGCACCAATAACTCGACTGGTAGAGTTATTAGTACACGACACCGAAGAAGTCCGCATACTGCAGACGAAACACGCGCATCCGTCAAGACAAGCAATAAAGGTAGTCGGAATCAAACGGAAAACACCAATCCCTCCTCTCCCTCTATCAACAGGTAATCCACTAAACAGCTCACACTTTCTAGGATTCAGTTTATTGTTTTTCCGCGTTCATATTATCACTCGCCCCGCCGAACAACCGATAACCGAAATTAAAATAATGCCCTATAACCGATATCAAAGCAGTTATCAACAAGGCATCGACACCGTGGTGATACGGCAAATATGGTGAACTAATAGTATGGATGTTTTAATTATTTACCGTCATATCTCCCCTTGCAGCAGTTTTTGATCTTTTTCTGTACTGACTCGATCACTCGCGGCGCAGAAAAAAAAACCGAAAACTATAGATAACGCGCCAAACCCTATAAGAAAATTTTAAATAAGAAAGAATCAACGCAACTGTTCACATTAGATGCTCGAAGCACTCTTCTTCCGTTAATTTTGAATGTGCACAACTACACACCCAGATCTTCCCACAGAAACCTGCGAAATTTCACCGAACTCTCAACAACCGAGCACCCGGCAACCCCACCTTAAGGGCCCCGGCGAAACTTCGCAGTTATCTGTAAAAAAAAAAATATTTCGGTCAAATCCCACTGAAATCCGCCAAACCGGACTACCGAAAGCTCAGCTGCCGAGAACCAGGCAGAAAAAAAAAAATCCACAGATCCCTGCAAAAAAATTCGAGTGTGCACATTCTACAAACAACCCTACTACTGGAACTCACATCTGCAACAAGCACGTTGAGCGTCCCAAAGAGCAATCTAAACCGTAAATTACGATTGAAGGATTTTGTGGATTTAGCGTCCCTGGAAGCATCTCGTGCCTTCTGGCAACTTTACGCTTCTATTTCTAAGCTCATCATTTTCGCACCACCCGGGGGAGACTTGGTCCTATACCCAATGATTTCATTATCTCCAATTCGCTCAACCAATCGCAATGTTTTGTGATATAGTGGACGGATTATTATAATTTGAGATAAATCAATGCAGACGTCTTCCAAAATTGGCAGATCGACAGGCAATCGGTGGAAACCCACCTGATACCTCACATAAAGATGCTTAGAGGCGGTCCGGAAGATTTGATGAGCTTCCTCCCCCAATAATCTCCAATTGGTTTGTTGTTTATTTTTGTTTACGCAATCAGGATTAGTGGCAACTTTTGAATTTGATATAAAGAAAATTATTGCTTTGGGGTGTCCCGGGAGAACCTGTAGGAGATGTTTTGCGCCAAACCACGTGGTGCGACGGTTTTTTCTTCATGTTGTTTTTCTTCAGACTTTCGGTAGGCCTGAAAAACCATTAGCCACAATGGCCTCTCTCGTAACATCTGAGGTGCCCCGGGGAACCTGTAGGAGGGGACATTTGTGTTTTTGATTCAAACCACGTCGTGCGACAGCTCTTTTTTTTTGTTTTCATCTGGAGAGTTCTTCGGTAGGCATGAAAAGAATAATTTACCACAAAACCAAATATAAAATGTTACCAACCTGACGGCACTGATCTTGGTCGATCTGCAAGACCGTACTCTACAGTAGCGTGCTTGCCACCGCGTGGGTAGTCACCCTTACTAGCATTTCATTAGGTCCACGGTCTTCAAATTTAAGTATGTTTGTTTTCTAGTCATGACGAACAATTCAAGAGGTGGAATTCTTGATTTGGCTTTTTTTTTCAGAATAAGGGATGGCCTAGCCCGGACCTGATGGTGTTTCATCCGTTTGTCTTTAACAGAATATGGCCTATCTTCTGGTGCTGGATCCACTTCAACAGATATTCCAGCAGTCCCTTTCTAGCGGCATATTTCCTTTTTGCTGGAAATCGGCAGAAATGTTTCCGGTATTTAAAAAAAGGAAGCAAGTGGGACGTGAATAACTACAGGGGAATCACGTCGTTAAAAGCTGTATCGAAGCTATTTGAACTTGTCGTATGGAACTCTCTTTTTGCACATTGTAAGCAGTTTTTGAGTGCTGGTCAGCACGGGTTTTCAACTGGGCGTTCCACAACAACAAACCTACTGTGCCGTCATAACGTCATACATCACTCATTCATTCCAGTTTTACCAAGCGACACGATCGGTCGTGTTTTTCGCTCCCTCGCAGTAAAAGTTTTTTCTCCCGTTTTTCCCCCTCGCCCGCTTTCTCGCGATTGCGTGTTCGGTTCGCGACCTATCGCCTGCGCTTGCTCATCTTTTGCTGGTGGCAAAGCAGAAAAAAGTGTTGCAAAGTTCGGAAACATTTCTCGCTCGACCTGTTGCCGTGGCAATGGGTCGAAAAAATCGACCAACGGTGACATCTGCTCCCGAATCATTACCGCAACCGGGCAGCTCCAAGCGGCTGCGCCACGATGACACCGATCCAGTGGATCCGAACGCTCGTCTACTAGCGAGCAATCAATTTGCCGTGCTTCCGATCCAGGAGGTGCCAAAGAAGGTGAAAGTTCCCCCGCTTTTCACCACATCCAAGGACATTGCTGCTCTCAGGACCGAGCTTGCAGCTATCCAAATCCATCCGCTGTACAAGCTGTGCAGTAATGGTATTAAGGTAATGTGCTCGACGGAGGCTGACTACCGTGCTGTCGGCGCTCACCTAGTCGCCAAGCAGCATGAATTTTACACGCACGATGTACCCGGAAGCAAGCCTATGAAGGTGATCCTGCGTGGTCTTCCGGAACTCACTCCGGAATCAATCATTACCGAGCTGCAAGCGGCGGCACTAAAGCCCCAGAAGGTGTTTCCCATCAGGCGCCAGCAACACGGAAACTACCGGGACCAACTTTGTCTGGTCC
This sequence comes from Aedes japonicus, assembly GCA_034211315.2. Lineage (NCBI taxonomy): Eukaryota > Metazoa > Arthropoda > Insecta > Diptera > Culicidae > Aedes > Aedes japonicus. The sequence continues at coordinate 176,898 of JASCZW010002017.1, read as the reverse complement.
ATCTTGAGAAGGGATCCGTCACGATGCCGGAACTTTTGAAAACACGGGCCCTATTCAACGTCATCGTCGAGTGGGACCGGTATCATCCAAGACAAAACGACGTGACGCAGTGTGGCAACTGCCTTGCTTTCGGCCACGGCACTCGAAACTGCCACATGAAACCGCGATGTGGCAAGTGTGCCGGAGCACACGCTACCAAGGATTGTGCCCCGATGGACGAAGGTGCCCCAATGAAGTGCGCCAACTGCGGTGCAAATCATGAGAGCAGTAACCGAACCTGCCCCAAACGTGCGGAGTTTTTGGCTATCCGAAAGAAGGCATCCACCAAGTCTCGGCCTGCTCAACGCCGTCCACCACCTCCGATGAACGAGGAAAATTTCCCGTCGCTTCGGTACCAGGTGCCAAACCTGCCACCGATCCCACTAAATCACCGCCATGCAAACCGCCCGTCAGCTTCGGTTCATCATCGTTTCGCGGCAGCCGCCGCCGCCCCCAACACGACTTCTCCTCCAGGCTGGGGCAATCCGAGTTGCAGTACCTCCACGCAACCACCCGTCGATGGACAGCTCTACGACTCGGAGCAAATGGTGGAGTTCGTGCAAGAGCTCTATCGCCAACTACGTTCCTGCCGCTCCAAGGAGGAACAGCTCAAAGCCGCCACGTCCGTGACGATGAAGTTTCTGTTCAAACATGGACCGTAAACGCACCATCAGCATCCTCAACTGGAATGCTTGTTCCATCCGGGACAAAACTTTTGAGCTCGGTGACTTCCTTAACAGGAAGGCCATCGACATCGCCATCGTCACCGAGACACACCTCAAACCGGAAGTCAGCATCGTCATCCCAGGATACCGGATTGTGCGACTTGATCGTAGCGGCCCTAGTGGAGGAGGAGTCGCGATCGCCCTGCGCTACAACATCAACTGCCATCTGCTTCCGAGCTTTCAGCTGCAGTCCATCGAAGCCATCGGAGTCGAGGTCGAAACTGCTGTCGGCCCAATCACCATCATCGCGGCCTATTGTCCAAAGCAAGCCAGTACCAACAACGGAACAACAACGGCCCTACGAAACGACATCCGTAAGCTAACTCGGAGGCAGGGGCAGTTCATCATCGCCGGCGACCTAAATGCAAAACACGAAGCCTGGGGGAACACCCGGCGGAATCGGAACGGAATAATTCTGCAGGAAGACCTAGAAGAGGGACATTACACCGTCCTGGGCCCGGATACTCCCACCCGGTTGAGCAGATCCGGGGTCCATTCGACAATCGACATCTTCCTCACCAACATGGGGAACAACATCGCCCAGCCGATCGTACACCAGGAGCTCAGCTCGGACCACTATCCGGTGGTGGCCGAAGTTGGCTCCTCGGTCAACCGGCATCGAATCACCAGACGGAACTACCATCGCGCCAGTTGGGAGAGGTTCCGACAACACGTTGACGACAACATCGATTTTGACATGCACCTTGATTCGGTTGATGACATCGAACGACAGCTGCAGAGCATCGAGCAAGCGATCTCCCATGCCCGGGAGCAACATGTACCGGTGATAGATCAGGTGAGTGACTCTGTGACCATTGATAGACCCACTAAAGATTTAATACAATTGCGAAACGCCATTCGAAGGCAATACCAGCGAACTGGTTTGCCAACGCTCAAACGTCACTGTAATCGAGTGACCAAAATGATTAAGGCCAGAATGGTGGACCTTAGAAATAATGATTTCGCGGAAAAAATTCGCTCTCTCGCAGATTGTGCTAAGCCGTTCTGGAAGATGACAAAAATTTTAAAAACTAAGCCAAGGCCCATTCCACCGTTGATCCCACTAGACGTCAATGACTCAAGGGATCGGTTGATAACACCTGCAGAGAAGGCTGATGAGATAAGTCAACACTTTGTCAGCTCCCACAATCTCGGTCAAAACATCGTCAGTCCACACGAAGCTGCCGTTAGCGCGCTTATAACTAACATCGACCAAAGTCCTAACGACTTCTCCGATGATTTGGAGATCTCAGCTGACGAATTGTTGACTTATATCAAGACCTCAAAGAACATGAAGGCCCCAGGTTTCGACAACATCATGAACTTGGAGCTCAAGCAATTGAGCCCCCAGTTCTACAACCATCTGGCAGTGGTGTTTAACCAATGCCTCCGTCTTGGCTACTTCCCATCGTGCTGGAAGTCAGCCAAAGTCATCCCCATTCGGAAACCTGGGAAAGATCCTTCGTTTTCCAGAAGCTACAGACCAATCAGCCTTCTCTCAGGTCTATCTAAACTGTTTGAGAAAGCGATCTACCGTCGGCTTCTAACATCTGCTAACGAGCTCAATATCCTGTTGGATGAGCAGTTCGGTTTCCGGCATGGTCGCTCTACAGTCCATCAACTTAATCGAGTCATGAACATCCTCAGGCGGAACAAGTCTGTTTCGAAAACATCCGCTATGGCCCTTCTCGATATCGAGAAGGCCTTCGATAATGTGTGGCATGATGGCTTGGTGTACAAGCTCAAGCGATACAATCTTCCAATCTTCCTGGTGAAGATTATTAAAAATTATCTCTCTGACAGGACATTCCGAGTTTCGTTGCATGGTGCAGTTTCCGGCAGTCAGGAGATCTCCGCCGGTGTTCCGCAGGGAAGTATATTAGGTCCACTTCTGTTCAATCTATTCACCTCGGATATACCCCCGCTCCCTGAAAATGGATCTCTTTCGTTGTTCGCCGATGATACCGCAGTCGTCCACAATGGTGGGGTAATAAGAGCGCTTGCCGCGAAACTGCAGCGAAGCCTGAATGTTCTGTCAGAATACTTCACTGAATGGAAGATTTGTATCAACGCAGCGAAAACCCAGGTCATCCTGTCTCCACATTCTAATTCTCCCAGACTTGTCCCGCCTGAGAATTGTAAAATAAGCCTGAACAACACAACGGTGGAATGGACCAAATCAGCTGTCTATCTTGGTGTCACTCTAGACAGCAAGCTTATTTTCAGGGATCAGGTTGACAAAACTGTCACAAAATGTAATACTCTGTTGAAACTACTGTACCCATTGATCAACAGAAGGTCTACATTATCCCTTAAAAATAAGCTTGCTGTCTACAAGCAAATTATACTTCCGGTCATCGAGAATGCAATGCCAATCTGGGAGAGTTGTGCAAAAACACATCACCTGAAACTTCAGAGAGTACAAAACAAGTTCCTCAGGATGATAATGAACACCCCTCCGAGGACAAGAACATCTGAGGTCCACCGTCTGGCCGAGATAAAAATGCTCGACGATCGCTTTAGTGAGTCTATCAATCGGTACAGGGCACGCTGCCTGACATCGGATCACCAGATCATTCAGAATCTGGTTCCCCACCCCTAGGATTTTCAAATTGTAGTTTTAGTTGTAGATTAGGTAGGTTATCAAATTTTAACAAACAATGCCCCAAGGGCTGAACTGGAAAACAAAAATAATTAGAACACAACACACACGTAACACATAAAACACATAAAAGATTAAACAAAGCTGAAGAGCCCAATGGGCTGAAACACTTAAAATGTTAAATTAGTATATAAGAAAAAACAATGAAAATAAAGATCAATTTTACTTTTACTACTCATACATCACTGATAGTATGATTGCTTGATGCCAAGCGGACGTGAACTACACAGATTTAACAGTAGCTTTCGAAAAGTTGAACCAAGATATTGCGGTCGCCTAACGTGACAGACTAGGAGTCGGCGGTAATCTCTTAAGATGGTTTCGTTCATATCTTAAAGGGCGTCAACTTACAGTTGCACAAAAGGGCGAAATTCGATCAACAAGTTTTTACGTCACGTCCGGGATACTGTAGGGCAGCCATCTCGTACCGTTGATATTTCTTCGTTACTTCAACGACGTACATCTTGTTATCGGAGGACCATGACTGTCGTTTGCCGACGACCTGAATTTTGTTTTGCATATCTGCTCAACAGCCAACTGCCGTTTTCTCCAACACTGATAAAAAAGCAATGATAATAATATAATTTTGTGCAATTTGATCAACAAATGAAATTTATTTGTAACCACACATACTTCCTATGTGTACACATAACCACTATGTGTGGCCACACATACTTTTCATTTGCCACATAAAATTCATATGTGTATCTCAGAGGGTTCTGTTTATGTGTGAACAAATGAATATTATGTGGAATTTTCTATGGATTTTTGCCAATAAATATGTGTGGATTTTTACCCGTGAAGAACCGATTGATGTCTTTGCTGATTAGTGCACTCTAAATCGATTGATGGGCAACCCGGCTAAGTGCTCAGTCATAACCTTTTCACGGCAGAAACAACCAATTGATTTCAACTACAATCTTCTCGGCACGACCATCGAACGAATGCAGTGCGTTAAAGACCTAGATGTTCAGCTGGATTCTTAACTGACGTATTCGCATCATATTCCATATTCTAGAAAAAATAGTTAAAAGGTCGAAAGTAACATTTGTAAACAATGACTTCTAGCGTATTTTTCTGGGATCTGCTTGCTCCCACAAACAAAATAGCACCAGAAACAGATATAGGGAGTTATTACCTTCCCGTCGGTAGTGGATATAGATGTTAGCAACCAACCTTGCATTTCCAGGAAATTTATGTTTTAAATCATTGTTTACAATTGTTACTTTCGACCTTTTGACGATTTTGTCTAGATATGTTGTTGATAAAGCTTCAAGAACACTTCTAGATAAAATAGTCAATAGGTCGAAAGTAACATTTGTAAACAATGACCTCTTGCGTATTTTTCTGGGATCTGCTTGCTTCCACAACCAAAATAGCACCAGAAACAGATAGAAGGAGTTATTACCTTCCCATTGGTAGTAGATATAGATGTAAGCAACCTGGCAATTCCAGGAAATTTACGTTTTAAGTCATTGTTTACAATTGTTCCTTTCGACCTTTTGACGATTTTGTCTAGACTTGGTTTTGTTTTCAGATACGGTTATAGAGCCTTAACTGTCGCAGATACTCTTCAAGGAAGATCCGATTGCGAAACAATCCTGCAACAAATCAATATCAATGTTCAACCAAGGCCAATGCGCAACAACTTAATGCTAAGGCTTCCTTTTCGCCGCACCAACTGACGCGGAATGTACTGCGTCGGAGATTTTCCACCGTTTTCGGAGCAATTGATGCACGGAGTTAAGAAAAGTGTATAGTATTAATTTATTTTTGTCATGACTTGATCGTGTAATCTTTTTTCTATGTAATCTTCTTTTTTTTACCAACATCATTAGAACCTGAAATTGGTTTGTTGATGCCTAACTACAAATAAACAAATAAACAAACTTACCTTGCTATTTCAAATTGATACATCTCGATTGTTAGTGAATGAACATCAAATCCAACTCCATTAGATTGCTCACATCAAGTAAGCATACAAACTGATGTGATTAAATTTGCAATATCTAATACAGATTCTGAGTTCTATCAATATTAAGCCCTTGAAGTCATTTCGACCCGGTTTCGCAAAGGGAGCATACAACGAAAAAGGCTAAATTTAACACAACTGCGAATAAGATAGGTAAGGATTTCACAATATTTAAGAAATTCGCGCATATTTTTTTTTTCTTTTCAATAAATTATGGTAATGATTATTTTTTATGTATGTATAGTATTTCTTTTACAATCACTTTGAAAATAAAACGAACGAAGGTTCCATAAATTTCTAAATTACAATATTATAGAATTACCACTACATTTCGAAATGACAATAACCCGCTGTCCGCTCTGTGCAATTCACATTCTGTATGATTGGCCTCTTTTTTGTTTATATTTTTTTTATTTTTGCTGTTCAGTTCTTATTTTTAAGGACCGATTTCTTCATCTCCGTGATGAACTTTGTTACGATATCAGTGGAGATGAAGCAATTAGACCATAGCTTTAGCATAGAATTTTAATTTATTACATAATGACCAATTCTTTCCCTTACACACTCGCTAAGAACTATCGTTCAAAATATATCATTTAGTAGGGTTAGTTTTCTTTAGTAAAAGGTATCTTTTTGGTAATACATTAGAAATTTGGCTTTCATTTTCGAAAGAATCATTGAGTACTAATGCTCACAAATTGACGAAAAAAAAAATGATTTCACACGCAAAGTGTATCTATAGTTTTGAGTGATTACTGTGTACCAGATTTGGAACTACTGCGAAGGAAAAATAGCTGATGGAACAAAGCAAAGTTGAACTTTGAAGTTTAATATTTTTGGGAAATGCTGCAAGTGCTGTTGATACAGAGTTATAAGTAATAGAGGGAATAATTAAAATGTTCATATACTACTTTGTTAACAACAAAGTTTTCAATTATGTTCCCGTTTGCGTTCTTACGGTTCGAATGTAACAGATAATCTGGGTGATGTTGAACAAATAACCAAACAGGTTAAACGCAAGCAATGTTATTATCTCGTAACAATAGACCGGCCGCTATGACGTACCAAACTATGGAATTTGCATGTTTACCGTAAACAAAACTATGAGCGTATGTCTTTGTGTAACTGTAACACGTGAAAATGCCTGATCAGATTCTTTTAGATCAATATTTATACCTCTTCCTACTGAAAGTCGCTTAATGAAAGAAAATAAAAGAAAAACAAATTACTAAAAGAAACACCTTTTATGAAAACTGAAAGTTTATTCTATGTCAAACTTTGAAACATTGAACATCTTTAACGCATATTAAGTCTTAGGGCTGGTACGCAGCTGAAAAGATTTCAATTCCATGTTCCTTAGATCAGAGAATGATTTTTTTTCAGCTGCGTACTAGTCTTAACCAAAGACAACATAATCAAGATAACTGGCACATTTGAGCCGGAATCAGTGGCACTTTTGGGTGTAGATTAAAACCAAGATCGAATTCGTTCGAAACATGAGCGGAATTTGACGCCAGTCTACTAGATATGTTGCCTTAGATATCAAACTAACTTCAATTTATGGTTTCCTTTTGTTTTTTTTCTTCTTGAGAGAAGTTATTTCTTAACCAAGTATTAAACCTAAAATTCTAAACAATTTAAAGGGAAGCAATTGCGCGAATTGCGTTTAGTCCATTCGGGGTTCAGCACGGATTGATTGAATAACTTGCACATACATTTTGTTTGCACTCCGTCTTGTCTAATTGTCATATAGCGAGTAGAGATCCTTCTCGTGTGGCTAATTTGATTATTTCTCTGGAGAGGACGATTTATTGGTGATAGGGAGAAGACGATGGGCCCTTGATAGCACGATTCTTCCTACCGGTCATGCTGTATGGGTGTGGATGAAAACTGCAAAGAATAGAAATTCTTCGATCAATCATGCTCGAAAACATCTACGATCGCGATTATGGTTCTCTGTTGACGGCGATTTAACGACGTTTCGTGGTCAGTCCAATGATTATTCACGATTGACGGTAATTTTCATGTAATTTCGTGTTCTTGAGAACATTATTTAACACAACAGTTCCTTTAAACCCAATACAAAGCTGAGGGTCTATATGTTTTTATCGATCCCTATTATAGACTTTCTCGTTTGATGCAAACTGGTTTTGAATAGTTTTTCTCACATATTATGGCAAAATTTGGTAAGATGTACATTTTTTTAAATTTACTAGTGTACCTTCTTGTTTGGAAAATTAATCAAACAAGACAGCAAAAAATGATTGAAATGATTGTTCAAAAGAATTAAACGATTTGCATTCTGATGAACTTGTATTTTAACACAAGTTCAATTTTCCCATCAGGAAGAGATTTAATTCGCTTCGATTGTTGAAAACATTCGGCTAAATTCATTATCACCTAAGTATACTGACGAAAATAATCTAATCAATGAAATAGTTGTAAAGAGAAACCAATGTATCTGTTGAAGCTTAACCGTAGATTTGTAAACAGGAAAGAACATTTCAATACCTTGTAGTAATGTGACTGGCTCCAGTTGAAGATGGCATTGCGAGCGGGGACGAAGCCGGCGATCGAATACCCCTACGTGGTGTCACCGTTGGGGCAGCAGGGGCTCCGGTAATGCGATTACGATGGGATGAAGCCGAACCCCCCGACGTAGATGGCGGATGATGCTGGTATTGGGAATTATTCTCCTCCACAGGCAAAGTCACATTGTACGGAGTGTTTGCGATAGCACGGATATGCGGCGGGCTAGATAATATTTACAATGTAGAATAATAGTAGCGAATCATGCGAAGTTGGATAGAAGTTCATTGATTTTTACAGCAAGTTATAAGCATAACGTTTCTCTTTATTTGACGAATAACAATCGGCTGACTTTGCAATCGAATGAAGTTTGTGAGGGTGGTTTACCCAAAACACGAAGACGGAATTAAACCAACTTACACATCACTGTTTGATTTAGTATAATCTTCTGGACTGTTACAATGATCAAACTCAATTAGAACTTTTTGAACAAGGGAACATCTACTTACTTTGGCTGATTTGAAGGCAATTCTTCGATTTGAAGAGCAGGCCGTCGACCACCCGCTATGCGCATTGTGCTGCGCGCTTTTGTTTGAAACTCGCGATCAAACTCCTCTGCATCGTCATCATCCAAATTAATGTAATCCTGACGTTCCTCCTGTTGACCAGTGCGTACATTTTGCTCTCTTTCAATGATGTGTGCCCGTTCGCCAATATGATGTCCGATGGCCATTTTCTTCGTTCCACTGCGACTATCTTGAACCGTTTTACGAGTTTCCTTGATTCCTCCAGGCCCAGCGCGTGTGCTGGATGTAGCTTGATATACCTGTGGTCCGTCCGGCCCTGAAGACATCGAGAATACACTACTGGAGCTGTACAGCGTTCCATCGTTGTTGTTCAACAGACGGTTCATGTGCATATTTGGATGCTGCATTGCCATTAGCTGAGATCCTCCACGATGTCCAACCAACGATGGACCAGCAATGTTATCCAATGCACCGAACATTCCAAATGGATTAGCAATCAACGAATTCATCATGTTGTTCATCTGACGCATCGCACGCATTTGATGACTGAAAGGAAAAATGAAAATATCATATATATTTTCTGACCATTACATACACAAAAGACATAGAACTGGAAGCTTAATTAACTTTGTCTTGCTTAAAACTTTGTCCACTTGTTTTTGAACTCTTGAACTGATTTAGATTAACCTTCCATTTTGCCTAAAATTGCCTAAAATCGCTCGATCCAAGTTCTGGGCAATTTGGAGGATTTATGTCACGCGGTCTGATTATCTCCGTACCATTTCTAACTCGCTGTTGAGTAGTGGCAAGATTCTAAAACTTATTAAAACCAGGATTGCTTGAGAATGTTGTCTCAGAAGAGGTAAAAGGCGCTTTTTAGGACTCTCTTGGATGTAAATTGCGCTGTTAATACTCCCAGTTGTTATAAATGGTTAACTTATTTTTCCACATGTACAGATGGCTTGTCACAGTAGAAAGCGAGTTATTGTGATGTATCGATAAGCCTGGACAAGAGTTAGTGCTCATGCACAGGCTCTCACACAAGAAAAGGCACTACACCCTTGGCTTAGGCGACTGGAAACAAGTAGGAAACGCCTGTGCCCCAGACCAGAAAAGCGGACAAAAAAGGAGTTTATTAACTTGCTTAGCCCCGTCACTCCTAAGGACTCATTCATCTTAAACTTTATCGAATATCACAGCAAATATATCCTTTCTCGACATGGAAAGCCTCTCGCACAATCCCATCTAGTCTATGAAGGTAGCATGATTTCTAGGCATTTTATTAAGTAAGGTGTGACTCAGTTAGAATTGGAACATAGACTATTGCGCATATTAACAAAATAATATTCTGTTTTAAATAAAATGTTCGACTTTATGTGAACCTTAGAGGGAAAATACAAAAAAAAATTAATCAACTAGATTTCAAAGAAATTTGCGGACTTTTTTCGGAATACGTTTCATCAACCGGCGCACATTATTCTCATTCATCGTTTTGGCAATCCTATTCCACTTGGTTCTTAATTCATTGATGCTTATGACGGCACTGCCATTCACTTTCAGCTTCCTCTTCATAATAGCCCAAAATCTCTCTACCGGTCTGAGCTGGGGACAGTTTGGTGGGTTGAGTTCGTTCGGTATAAATAGAATCCCGTTAGTTTCATGCCACTGTAGCACTGTTTTACTGTAATGACAGCTTGCAAGATCTGGCCAAAACATGACAGGTTCATTGTGGGATCTGATGAATGGCAATATTCGCTGCTTTCGGAGACATTCCGTTCTGTAGAGCTATGAATATAATGTCTTATCATTGAGGAAAACCTTTGTCTTCCTACCGCAGCTACAGATGCCTAGCCAAATCATGTATTTATGTGCACATTTATCTACAAACACAAAATTTAATTTGAACATCTCCCCGAGCAGGAACATCTCCCCGAGTAAAATTTTTGTCCCAGTAGCTGTTTGAAATCGGCCTTTACATAGTTTTCATCATCCATGAGGAGACAGCCATTGAATTTTGTCAACACCTGATCATACAGTTTTCTGGCAGGGATTTTGATCCCTATTTGGTTGTCTACAGGCAGGGTATGTCTTGAAGCCTTCCCGGAGACGAATACGTTGTTCGGTACTGCGTGCGGCGCGACACTTTTTGGCCAAAACGCAATGTTGTCTGAGATGTTGGGGTTTGCCTTAATGTTCTTGATAGCTTTGTTCCGCAGTTGACGGTTGACAGTACCTGTCCGACGCTTGCTTTGAGGCTTGCGACCCGTCGACAAAGTTTCTCTGTACTTTTTCAAAACACGCCACACGGTATTTCGGGGAAAACCCAACACTTTAGCAAGTTTTGGCCCAGACCACGAAGGGTTTTCCAAATGATTGCGCACAATTATACTCTTCTTTATTCTTCCATTTTGTATTTCTCTGAAACACTTTCGAGCTGCATCACGTAAAAAAACTTCTGATGTTGTTATTGTTATAGGGAACACATAAGATGTCACTGTTTACAAATCCGGTCACTAGGGTCGCTGTAAGAATCAAAATTGTTTGTTCCAATACTAAATTGGCGACACCTTAGACATCTACTCAACACTTCTCTTCCTCATCAGTAGGGATGATCATTATGACCTGGTCAGGTGTTGAGCAAAGTGAAGAGTGGATAATGAGCAGGCCACACCCAAGGCAGCACTAACTCAACAGGTAGAGATTTTAACATTAATGTTGATCAAGGTTTCAAAGATTAGACCCCCTAGTGTAGCAAACAATATACTTATTGTGTCTATGTACAATACAAAGTAAGTGAAATGCAATCTTTGATTGGAAGAATGTTCAGGGTCATCCAAAAACTCCCAGAACAAATCTTAACATCTAGAAACGAACTGCAGCACTAATTGCGTAAGAATGCAAAAACGTCTTACGTAATAAGTGTATGGTTCTTTAAAATTTACATACGTTGCGAGAATTGTATGTTTTTTCCGATGGATGTAAAATGTCATTAATAAAAAACAACAACAACAAGAATTGTATGTTGCCTTATTTATTTAATTTTTTGCATTCGCAGTGGTAGAGTAACAGACTCTAACTTTTAATCTGTACTGGATCCGTTTATTGTTAAAGTCCGCTCTTAGGAGATTCTATTTAATCCACACAGGACGTCCTAGGCAAAAGTGCCTATTTGCTCGCCACTTGGGTATGTCTTGATTCAGATAGTTCAATAACTGGGATAACCCCAAGCCACAACAAATTTCACAGAGTACCAAGAAAACGATTGTCAATTCGAAATTGTCATTGCTCATGCTCGGCGTTTGTGCAAACGGTTAAACTGCAGTACACTCATAAAAACGCGACGCGAGATCGGACGGAAACGTTACACAAAGTTTGCCTTTTACAGTCGACCGGTTTCACGCTTGATACTGCCCATCTGCAGGGCGATAACAAACTTTTTATGAGTAACCTGTTCTAAAGAATCTAAATTGCCCTAATTTGTATGGTAAGAGTAATTTACCACTAAATTCCGCCAGTATAACACCCAACGTCAGTGCCTTCATAAAAATGTACTACGAGGTGGCTGTAAAAGAAAGCTATATCTTTAGTTCTCTCATGCAATTGTTTTTCAGAAAGGGCCTCATTGTGATGGCCAGCTTGAAACTATAAAAACTATTCGTAAACTGTTTAAGTTTAAACGAATGAAATGGTCCCTTCCACTTTGTTTTAATGGGACACAAAATTGAATTTTTCGATGATTTATCCTGAATTAACCACCCTTCAGTTCTTGAACAATGTTCGCACTTAGTATAAATACTAAGTTTTACCTCAATGCTCATCGAAGTAAAATATTGAACGAAATAAAACTAATTTATTTCAAACATTTTCAGAACTCAACTGAAAATATACAATAAACTATGGATAACCAACTCCCATGTATTTCCCGGTACGAATCAATACCCGGTTATTTACGGTTCTTACGGCCACCATGGTAAATGATTCTTAAGACAAAAAAAAGATACACAGCGAGCAAGTATCAAGTTGAATGCCAACCGCGGACCATTTCCTAACTAAAAGCTGGTGAAAACTATTAACGATTTTTGTGTAAGGGGCAAAATGAGCACCATAAATTTTATGAAGACTATGCTATTTTTATAAAAATTTACGAAATTTGTTCAATGTTTCCAACAACATATGATTGGAAAGGTTTTCTGCAATATTACACATATTCGACAGTGATCAAATATCTTTTAAATGTTATCTTTAATGATAAAAACTAGTTTTAATCATGATGGTTGATCAGAGGCAAAATAAGCGAATTGTAAAATGACTTAGACGTATTCTTTAGCATTTGAAATATTTAAATATGCGTATCGCTTTCAAAATTAACTGCTTGCTCGTAGTGTTTAAAAATTAGAAATTGCACTCCCAGTTATTAAATGAGAGCTTTCGATGTCATTTAACCAAAGCATGACTTTTTTAACTGTCTATCATGCACAATGCCCAGAAAAGTCGAGAAAATTCTAACCCGAAAGATTCCCTCGAACGAACTGGGAATCGAACTAGCCGCCTCCGGATGAAACCGTGCTAGTCAACTAGGGAATCTAAGGACCCAAAACAATGACGAAACCTTCGTTTAAAAGAATGCTGGCCTTATTAATCAAACACCAAATTGGCCACCCCTGCCTATGTAAGGGTGCTACAGAGAAAGAAGAAAGTTCAATTTGATATTTAGATGTTCTATGTTAGACAACATTGTAAAACTCCCGAAACATAAACATAAGAAGCAAAAATTGATATAACCTCTTACAAAATGCATAGTCTATACATACACCATGTAGACTCATTTTCGAAACTCAGAAGCAGCTGTTTAAAACATTTTCAGAACTCAATCACAAATATACAAGATTTTATTGGTTTAAAATCCCAGTATTTCCCAGGTATGAATAAATTCCCGGATATTTACGATTCTCATGACCACCATGGAAAATGCATCTCGAAAGGCTGGAACAAAAAAAGTACGCAACAAGCAAAGATCCAGTTGAAAGCTATCTGCGGACCATTCGTAGACTAAAAGCTGATCAAGTACAACTATTGACGATTTATGTGTAGGGATAATAGGAACCTAATGAGCATAGTAGCATTCAAACGACACTGATCTGATCTGAAATGAAAATCTAAAAACATATTTCTAATGATGCACAGCCGCTTTAGACACAACCGGAACGACCAAAGGCAAAATGTTGATGAATTAGAACTTTTCGATAAACGATGGGTCAAATGCCATAAAGCTCCCAATTCCGATCACGCCATTTGTTTTCAATGGTGTGAACAGGATTGTGTTTTATTATATTCATTGATTACGAAAGCCAGTAACTGCAGACTTATAATCCGGTCAAAGAACAACACTGTAAAATGCCGATTGAAATTAGGGAGCATCGCGGTATATGAGTTTATATCATTTCACCAGAATATCTATGGTTCGAAAGGAATTTCTAGTTCGTTCTACACAATACCGATGTTGGCTAGGTTCATCAATAAAAGTGCATTAATTAACATGGCAGTACATTCATGGACTAAATCAAGTTATGCGTAGCCTTTTTGGATATTTGTCCCTTTCTAACATATATGTCTTGATATATGTTTGAAAGGGACTTAATTAACACAAATAATCAGTGCACCATTGTTTAGCCATGTCTTCAACTTCTCAAGACAATACATCCACGCCACACACAAGCAGAGATGAAAATTTTTCATCTGGTGGTTGCCTCAACTTTTATCGCAGATTTGAGGTATAATTGAAGATTTCACTTACCCGAAAACAGGATCATCCTCAAGATCTCCTAGCATTCCGAACAACGACATTATGAAACACTTTTAAATGCAAGTTAAAACCAATTTTTCGACAAATTCACGACAGTTCTGCAATTTCTGCTACCTATTATTTGCTCTGTTCCACTGTTCTTAAAAATGACGGGAAAAAGAAAGAGCAGCAAAAAATAAAATGCGCGCACAACCAACTTTACAAAACAAAAATTGACAACTCGACCGACGGCTCTATGTTGGAGTGAGAAGAGTTAACTTTTGACAAGATTCAACAGTAAATCCTATAAGTGCGAAAAAGATAAACAGATATTAATTTCGAATCTTAGCTGTTTCCTTCTTGCTCATACAATTTGTTACACACTATTTCCAAACAACCCAAATAGGAGTACGATAGACTCAAATTCGTCGGAAGCATCCCGTAAAAAAAATTCTCATAGATTCACAATTAAATGTATTGTAACCATACGATAGAATCAATCGTATGTAAAATTGACTACATTGTTCATGACGATAAGATGACAATAAAAGTTATTGTTTCCACAATAGAATCCAAATGTAAATTGCGACATCGACAATAGAATCAGGGGGTTGTTATTTTCATTTTCATTTTGCAGCATTTGGTGGGGCAATAAGAGCGCAAGTCAGTCCAAAGCCGATGGTGAAGGAGGGGTAATGGCGAACTAGTCTATTCAGACCACATGAACTCCATGGGAAGGAACAAGGATAGGTTAGGGTAGGTGGTTAATGTAGAAGAAGTCTGTAAGTCGCAGACGAGATAGGCCTATCTGTCAGAAGACAGGTCTGGAATTTGAAGGAATTCACTCGCGTTTACTAGTGATTATTTGAAAAAAAAAAGTTCAATGTTTTATTTCTTTTTTTTTTTAAGGTTTACTGGCGGGACTCTGAATAGAGTAGAAACCTCTACGCCAGGCCTTTGATGATATCGTTGCGTAAATCTTTTCGAATCATTTTGCCAGCCGTACACGGAGCATGTCGTCCAAGAAGACGCTGTTGCAAATGATTCGGAAGGTGCCACGTTTGAAAAATTTGAGTCCGTTCGTCTTTTTCGCCAATTGTCTTTTTGTTATTTCGGTAGTCAGTGTTACGTTTACAAGTTTAACACCCCGTTCACACTACGAACTATATTACGTAATATAGAGTATCTTGATATCAAATGCCATGCACGTTATTTCCAGTGAAAACTAGATGTATAGATGCTGATATCAAGATACTCTATATCACGTAATATAGATTGTAGTGCGAACGGGGTGTAATACGGATTCTTTTCTTGTTAAGATCGTGATATGTGGCATTTATGTGCTATGAAAGTTTTCCGAAGAAGTTTTCTCGAACCAAAAATAAGAAGCTATTCTTAAGCTGTTCCTGTTACTTGTGCGTTAGGGTGATATAACTTAACTCCTTTTGAAGCATTTCACCAGCCGTGCAAGGATCATGTCGTCCATAGAGACGCTGTTGACACTGCCTCAAAATGTGTTACATTCTCAATTTTGCTTCACCTTTCTCTCAGTTCATGTCCACTGTTTTGTATGGTGTCGTTTCGTCTTTTTGTTATTTAGTTTGTCAGTGTTTTTTTTTCAGTTTTCTGCAGTTTAGAATGTCATTTATGTGCTGTGAAAGTCTGTTTGAGCAGTTTTCTCCAATCAAAAATCGTCAAGATATTTGAACTCTACCAGTTTTAGTCATGTCTGAAGTCTCAGTAGTCCCAACAGTATAATTTTAATGGTTTACTGATGGGACTTATGAGAGAGAAGTTTTATTTTAAAAAAATTGGGTGGACGTTGCGTCTTTTTATGCTAGAAATGTTAGAGGGCATTTCGTAACTTCTTCAGTCGTTAATAGGTTGATAGATGTCTAGTTCTTATGTGCTCTGAAATTCGTCGATATATACCTCGTCTAACTTTTTTTGAATGACCTATCACTTTGTCCACCTTAGTCCGTTCTTGTATTCTGCGTTATTCAGTTGAATTCTATAGTTCTGTTGTAGAATCATTTACGTTTACTTGTCTGTTCATTGCCTTCTTTTTATTTGTCTAATACTAATCTCTAAGTCGTTTAATCGCTTCAAAGTCTGACAGCAAGTGCAGCCTAACAATCTTGGTCAGCTATTAGATTCACTTTTCGGTGGCAAGGTAAAGCTTCATCACGCCTAGTCCCTATCTATTATTGAAAAATTATCGAGAAAGAAGCCGTTATAAGATTTTTTGTATACCATTGTTATAATGTGTGGTATTTTTATTATAACTCTTTGAAATGAGAAATAACAAAATAAGAATGGTGCCACGTTTGTAGTTTTAAAACTTCTACTCAGTGAATCCAACAGTCAGTTTCCTACAAATGTCAATAATCTTGAACACATTGTGTACCAATATGTACCTGTCTAGCTAGATTTATAATTAAGCGTGGCTTCGGCTCATCATGTCAGGGAACTCTAAGAAGGGTGCCGCAGCCAAGAAGAAATCCCACATCATTATTACTGAGGAAAGAGCCCCACCAGACTGCACCAGCATTCAAGGCTCCCAGACAGGATGTCCGTTGGTTCACATCTGTAAAATCAGAGCATCAATGCCAGATATGTGACGCGGCATTAAATCAAAATATTCAAGATGTGATACTACCACGTCAGGATATGTCTTTGGTTATCATCTCAATGCTGATGGCGTAGGCCCTTCCATCGCGTCCAGATCACATATCCGAGGGGAGGGAAGTTCAATGTTTTATTTCTTATTTTAAAAAGTGATCAAATTAAGTGTTAATTTGAAATTATCCTTGTTTCTTAATCACAATCGTTCTACTAATGTGCTCAATCAGTTTTTTTAGATTGTGTTTAAAAAAAATGAAGGTGATCATAAAATCGTTAATTTACAATTCTGCATTACAATGATATACGGAAAATCCCGAAAAGATAGAAAGAGCCATTCCTTGTAGTTCTTATAAATGTGACCAGGCTATTTGAGATGCCACTGTAAGTTGCATGTTGTTTTTACGCTGCATAGTTGCTATATCTAAGTAACATCTCTCTATGATTTGCTATAATTTGAAAGTCGGCTGTCGTATACCGCATATATTAAAATTAAAATTTATGAACAATGAAAGAATTGCCACGCCAATGAAAACCGCACCTCCTGTCGTGTCCCTTAACTACTTGATGTCAGGTGTCTACAAACTGTTTCTAGCCTCGTCTAAGCGTCAATTGCGGCAAAGCCCGCCGGTAGCACACCTCTTTCATTCTGAACAAACACACCTATGACAGTCCCACAAAACCACTATAAGAAGTCCACTGCATATGAAATTCTATGACACAGTTCAAACGTCCTCCTCAAATTGAATATTGAATGTTTTCAAAATTGAATAAATCTATCTATTATTAAATTTTTAGTGATTTGCGGCCCAACCCGCCAATATCACACTCAACTTTAGTGCCCGTATACATGCGTGCTACGACGTGGCTATTAAATAGAAAGAGGAGCGAGTGTGATATTATCACTACTTTGTGTGGCTGGACCTTTGGCTCTCCCATGAATGGTTCATTAGAGTAAAAGGTCATACAATGACATGACCTAGCAACATCTATCATAAATCAGCTATCTCCAATGAATCATTAACATGAGATTAGGCCCTCCCACCAGCGGCTAGGTACAAAATCCAGCCATGGAGAGGGAAATAGAATCAGGGGGTTGTTATGTATCTTAACTATAGAAAAAATCGTTTGTCTCCGAACAAATTTGAGTCAATTACTATTGATTTTATTGTTTCACATTTGTTGAAAATTCTAGCATATAGGGTGAATAGTAGATCTATTGTAATGGCAATATTCATTTTTCATTCATCTGATACATGAACAATAAGATTCATGGTCGGCAATAGATTTAAATGTTACTTTATATTATTTTATTGTAATTGTATGGTTATTTTTATCCGGGTAGCTCCAATAGGTAGATTTGGTTTCACTCTTTGCATGACTCTTTATAGGGACTCTAGTAAGATGATAAACAGTCAACATCGGCTTGAATACGATCGATGTTTACTACACTCAGCGAAATAAACTTTTGATATTCATAAGATTGCATAATCAGGAGAGCTTAAAGGCGTACAAGAACAACGTAGTGTGGAACAAAATCTATTCATAAGTTAGCCTTATAAAATTCCAAAGCATCGTTCATAAGATGAACCTAATGAAATTCTTAAGATTATTTGGCTGAGTGTAATTGTCAACGTGTTAAGCTTGTAGTACACTGTTTGTCCAACAGCCAAATATTTGGCATATCATAGATATCATAGATGTTTGTCAGATGCCTATCTGCCTATGAAAAATATTTGGCTATTGAGCAAACAGTGTACTACAAGCTTTACTCCTAACCATCTTTACTCACTTTTGGGAAGCCATACTTCCGACGAACTTGAGTCCATCGTACTAATATTTGCACTCCCGCTTCACTTTACTCAGAAATTGAGTTGATCCACTGTTTAACGAAAATTGAGAAAATTTCCGTGAGAGAAAAAGAGATAGCATACAATTGTACTCAAAAATTGAGTGAAGTGAAGCGGGAGTGTACGAAAATTGAGTAACATTTCCGTGAGAGAAAAAGAGATAGCGTACAATTGTACTCAAAAATTGAGTAAAGTGACGCAGGAGTGTGTAGTGTTCCTAACACGATAACTCGAAAGTCTCTATTGAAAAGGTAGTATGTACCCATTTCATGCAATAGCATACACACCCCTTTCATTTTACTCAATTTTTGGGTACAATTGTATACTATCTCATTTTCGCACATGGTAATGTTACTTAATTTTCGTTAATCGTGGATCTACTCAAAAATTAAGTACTTTTTACGACAATTGAGTAACATCTCGCATTATCACAAACCATCCCTGGACCATTTCCCTTATTGTTGAAGACAGCTTCGGTTATTGTTACGACATTTACCCGTATAGTTGATAACAATAAACTAACAATCTCAAATATAGTTTTAACAATATGTCAGGTGGTAAAAGGCCAAATAACAATATGCTGAATAGGCGGTTAAGTTAGGTTAGCATAAAAATATGGAAATTTTCACGAACAAAATTTTTTCTGTACTCTATGCCAAACAGTTATAATCAAACAGTATATAATCTAGACCGAGTGCAGACAAGAAAAAACCTTTCAATGACAATATGGCAAACATTAACAATATGTGTTAATGTAGAGGTTGTATGGTGAAAATGAGATTAAACTATTGGATAACAATAACATAAAGTGTGATAATATATCTTATAGTACGTTCACACTACAGCTTATATTACGTGATATAGAGTATCTTAAGGATTATTCAATTACGTAAAGAATATTGTTGGCAAAACTTCATTTACATTTTTTTAATGCCAACGCAATATTATTATTTTATTTTTTACTGCCGTTTTAGTTCTATGTAAATCATTCATAAATGCTCAATGTTACGAAAGGCGCAAGGGGCAAGACAGCATTTTCTTGAGTAACTTTTTTCTTCAAAATAACTAAAGTTTAATCAAGATTTTTATAGAAGAATAGAAGATTTTTAGAGCCCAACTGACAAACGTAAACAATGGCTTTTTGCGCGAATTACTCATCATTGAATACTCACCTAATCAATCCATCACGGTCATTTCGAAGAGGAAGAGTTCACCTATCCGCTAAAACTGGAGGCTTACATTGGTAGCCTTTGTGCCACGAGAAATTTACGGAAGAAACCAATGTTTACGTTTGTCAGTTAAGCCCTAATGAAAAATCTTTGTCGATTGTCTTCCCCTCCCAAGATTTAAAGTGGTGCCAAATGCCAAAAAATGTGTGCGAAAACAAAAAAAAACAACTTCACTCATATTTGATCATAAAACTTACGTTTGCTCAGAATGCACCAGCTCCCATCAACTTGTATAATTTATACACTAGTGAGGTTCATTAAACGTCCTTATGAAAATTCACCACAAGGAAACGGATTCAAGTTCATAACATTACCTTATGAAATGCTATGATTGGTGTCATAACCACTCCTAATGATTTACTCATTGCAGCCGTATAAGTTTTATTGTACAACCTTAGGGCATCTTCAGCGGTGGTCTATTTTTAGATCAACTTTATACCTGATTTGCATCAGCGAAACTTGAACAGAACTAGCTAAAATAGACCAACTTTGCGTTCCCCGCACCGGTGTTGTATTTCTTGTTGTTAAACCCGTCAACAACCCTGGATTTTTTGAAGCTTAACGAAGATAAAAATGAGAGCAAACCAACTTTAGCCACATATAAATTCGGATAAATTAGATAAATTAAACAACAAACGAAATTTCAGACAATAATTCTATCCATGATTTAATATGTTCAGTTTCTAACATATTTAAAGTTACAAAAAAAATTGCACTTAGTCTTGGGAACTCAGGGTCTATAATAGTTTATTACCAAACAGTTTTCAAGATTTCATGAAAATCAAATTTGTGCTGTTATTTTAGTCGTTATCACCAAATCATGAACTTTCTACTAAAACAAACCTGCGGTAATGCTACAGTATTTTCTTGGTAGATTTATTGACTTCAGTTAATATTTAATTAGCAACTACACACAATCAATGGGATACGCATGAGAAAATTTATAAAAAAGCTCTGCAACCGGTTAGCCTCAACTCAACCATTTCCAACAACGTATGCAGGTCAAAGGGTCTAGGATCAGGAGGTTAGTCACTCTGCCACGTTGTGTTTGTGTTTGTGTTTCAGTGTGTCGGGGTGTTGGAAGGTGCTTCTGTGTTTTAACGTATCTGTCAATACTTCAATCGAAATATTATGCTTATTGGCAACCACGGGCCTTTTTGACGTTGATTCCACGCACTTTAAGCATCCTAGAGAGAAAACAAACAATCAATTCGTGCAAGTGATACCAGTAATGAATTTATCTTCCATGTGGTGGATGTTTGAAGTGTGGCGGATTGTGTTTTTGATGGTGTTACCACATGGTGGCCGAGTGACCTACCCCCTGTCAAGGATTAATTTAGTCAACTTAATTTTTTTAAAGGTTTCAAAACTTTGCAAACGACGATGTGAGATCGGAGAATCGTGATAATTTTACATACAAATTTTCTCCAGTCTAACAAAACGTTGAAAGAAAACGCGAGTTTAATACCGTGCTATGGCTCAGATCACGTGTTAAACAATAAATGAAGCCTGTTCATGAATGAGTCTAGTCACTCTGCCACGTAGTATTTGTGTTTCAGTATGTCGGAAGGAGTTTCGAGGTGTCACTACTAATTTGTACAGGTACTCTTTTTACGCGCGAATTCCATCGATCATGAGTGTCTACTGTGCTCAACTTTCTCTGCAAAAGTAAGGCAGCGCCTTCTGATAGCTATTTTCGATAATTTAGGTGGTTGTGTTGATACATTATTAAATTATAGAGAAGGAGAAAAAATATGTTGTGTTTATATCCATCAGAATTTCTAAGGGCTCACCAAACGGATGTGTCATGTTATATCAAATACAAGTTATCTGCTTTTAATGATCTATACTCACAGAGAACAGTCATCCAGACTCGAACATTTTTTCCCAAATTACTGTGTACATTTTTAAAAGCAAACCGTTGGAACATGAGTGTCACCTAGTCTAGGTTTCACCAAACTAAAATTGACAGACAGTCAACGACTATCAAATCTCGAGGCGAGCCGGTGGTGCCATCAACACACGGTTCATCAAAACAAACAGCATCGAGCAGTAATTTCAAAATAGCAGCTTGGATGTCTGTTCTCTATGCTATACTGCTTGGCGTAATATGGCGTAATAGTTTATTATCAGAACAAGTTATTCAGAAGGAAATAGTGTTATTTTAATACATTCGATGTCCAAATAAAACAAAAGTGTATCTATGGTAGAAGGGAACTTTGACTAGAATGTGTGATTTTCATTATTGTCGTTTGTGAAAATAGCATCACTCAAGGATACATTTTTTGTTATTGGAATAAAACAGTTGAGGGTCGAACGCAGTGATGACGGAAGCGGAACGGCGATGGCAGCAAAAGAGCCCAATCTGACTAAACCTGCTTGTCGGATAGAAAACTGATTAGATCTAAGCTGATTCCTATTGGACATTTCGACGTCATTTACGATAACTGTCAAACTTGCCGTTTCCGTTCCGTTTACGTTCACATTGCGTTTGGGAATTTATGCTTTTTGCTTGCTCTACTCTGAAACAAATTCTATCGTTATACCGACAATTAAATCATGGTCAAGATGACTATCGCATATAATGGTTACAATAACCATGAAAATGGTCGAATTCGCCACTTCGTGGTATTCTTGACTACGATCATGGTAGCAAGGACTATTCCGACATTATGGCAAAGGTTGGATGAACTATTTTTAATGGTCGTTTTGACCACGATCATAGTCGGTTCAAAATCACTATACTGCAATAGTCATTCTAACCCCCAGTAATGGTAAAATTGACTATCACCTTTGTCTCTGTATAGTGAATATTCCAAGAACACATTGACAGTTTCTAACTTTCAGTTGTTTGATATTTATGGACGACAACAGGTAGTTAATGTTTTAAAAATCCCCTCCACCCTCTGTTTAAAAAAGTGACTCTTTTTTTTTAACTTTTCCTAGCTTACAAATCGAGGTTTTGGTCAAACATTTTAAGAAGTTCTTCGTTGGGGTTAGTTGTATCAACGTTTTTAACGACAAAATCAGTGTTTTCCATTTTGATTTTCTTCATGAATCTGGTCAAATTAGTTTCATCACTTGGTGGTGTAACAGTGCCCGCTTGGTCGGCTTTTAATTCAGATTCTGTATTTTGATTAATTACTATTTCACTCAATCCACCATGAACAGAACCTAACTTTTCACTACTCGAATCACTTAGCTCAGCTTCCTTAGTTTCTTCACAAGTATGATGAATATTTAGCTGTTGTGCGAGGGTATCGATTTCATGGCTCTTAGCTACTAAATTATCGTTTGTAGAATCCTTATCCGTCTGATCCATTTGACTTTTCATTACATGAAGATTGGCTGTTTTAGAGTATATGTTTTCACCAATATTATTTATGTAGTAGCTATAAAACACATTGTTATTTGGCGATGACTCAAAATCTCCATCTGATTTCTGTAACCCCATTCGGATCAATATTGATATTTTGGTTGTGAAAGGTTTGAGCCATTTATATACACGACGGTGGACAATTATTTGATCATCTTCACAGAGCGGATCCCACATTTCGATCAGCGACTTCTTAACATTATCAATTAGTATTTGTTTTCTCATCTCTGGAATGAGTCGACCAATTCCATCCAGGTGACGAAAGGTTAGATCCATCAACGCTTGTGCACTTTTATTCGTCAAATACATTTGCCATTTGAAGATCATAATCATCAGATCCCACAACTTGTCCATGGAGTTAACATCAAGGCGCATCAACGAGCAACAGGCTATGTCAGTCAGCAGAATACGTGTTTGTTGCACAGTAAGCATGTTGTGTTGATAAGCAGTGGAAATGTAGTGTAGAAATTTTGGATCCAACAACACTTCGGTAATTTCACGCAGAACTGTCAATAGATAAAATTTAAAGAAAAGTTATGAAAACTATTAGTCGTTTCAATCTTAATCACAACTCTTTGAAATTGGAAATATCCTGCGCGGTAGGTCAAGTCATGGGGATGTGCGGCAAAAGTGTTTATGTGTGTTTGTTTCGAAATACTGCTTAACAAAAAGCTCTACGCTCAATTTCAAACTTCTTCTATTCAATTTCACAGCCTGCTATCGGACCTATCAATACCTTCTCTTCACATCTTTGATTCTAGTAAAAATTGCGGTCTACTCCTAGGGTTATATGTTGATGAGAATGATATTTCCAATTTCAAATATTATAATTGATTACATGCCTCATGTAACAACAAAAAACATGATTAGTTAAATGTATTCATAACTGCTTATTTATTTAATTTATCTTTTCATTTGAAAATAGTTCTACATACTTCACCCAAATGGCCTTTTCAGTAAGGGTTCGAATGGTTTAAATATCGATTAAGCTCCAACCCACTTAATAGATTTTTATTTTATTTTATTTCATTTTATTTTATTGACGCATAAGGGGGCAAGGCGCCAGGTCACCAGTTTGTGTACAAGAACTCAAACCTTACATAATACATCAATGGATAGTTGAATGGGCTACGCAACGTTTCTTCCCATGGGGGATTTGAATTTTGCGGGATACACTATTAGTGCACACTATAAGTGTACAATGATATTGCATCACTACCCACAGGATTGGGGAGGGGGGGAGAATGGCTGGTATGTGAGGCTGTAGGGAGAAGAGTATACATCAGTCATTTGTAAATATAATCTATTACCTTGTGATTAATTGTCAACAATATCTTCCAAAATACCTGTTTTGCTTGAGATATAACTATAATTCAGAGCTTGCTCTTTCGTTTCAATATGAAATTTTGCTTCTTGTTTTGCGAGTTTGTCTTGAAATTTCGTTTGAGTTCTTCAGCAAAACTTCTTTTTGATGACAAGGTAAATCGTCCATTGCTGATGCGTACCTTAAAAGCTGTTTAGCATTAAATTGTTCTCGTTCCGTGGATTGGTTTGTCGCGATCAATTAAAACATGAAGGCGTAAATAGAAATAAAAAATGATAGAAAATGAAAGAATGCGAATGAATATGTAATATGTAATACGTAATATGTAATATGTAATATGTATTAAAAATACTGTGTAATTTTTTTTCGATCTGTGCGCTCTCATTAGCTGCCGAGTAATCATACCCATCTGCGGCTTAATTCCTGAAAGGGACTACAGGGACCGAGGATTTGGCCGATTCGCTACCACCAGCAGCAACTAATACCTGAAATAAGTTACCTGCCTAGCCCCTTCTAAACGATAATGTGACCCATTAATCTCGAGCTAGCCACAAATAATTGGCACCCCACTTTACTAAAATTGAGCAATAAAATCATGTTAATTACAATATTAAATATTGGCTCCGTAAAGTGTTACACACACGCCTGAGTCTTCAAATAAACGAGCCATTCTACAGTCAATCGCTTTTTTTGCTTTTCTACGTGTTTTGTAAAATTAAATTAAATCAGTGTTCCGAAAACAGTGAAAAATTTTAATTTTATAATCGATCATTCTCGATTAGCGGGAATTTTTTGAACATGGGGAGCATATCCGAAACGTACTGAAAATATTACATGATAAAATTGACTGCAAATGTTATTTCACCCATTTCAAATCAAACAAAGTAAAAATCTCATTAATAAGAATCGTTTGCCCATAGTACTTCTTACCCATTAATGATTACTTTCCAGTTAGAGTGTATATGCGTAGAACTTGATAGTGCTGTGCCGGTGCATCCTGGAAAATCATTATTGCAGTTTTGACAAATCAAAAAACGTTTGGCTTTGTTTTGTTTATAATTATTCGGTGAAGATTATCCGGTTGCTTCGACTTTGAAATTAATTGTGTTAAAATAAGGTAAGTGATCAATGCATGATATCATGTTTGCCAAATAGTGAAAAACCTCAAAATTATTAATTATATAGATAACCAACTATGTCTGGTTTGGAATCTTATGTAAATTCAACTGTATCGATCATAACTGCTGATGGGCGGAACTTTGTCGGTACCATGAAAGGATTCGACCAAACTATCAATATAATCCTAGACGAATCACACGAGCGCGTGTATTCCATGAATGCAGGAATCGAACAGGTCGTCTTAGGACTACATATTATCCGTGGGGACAACGTAGCAGTTATTGGGCAGCTCGACGAAAGTATAGACAGCAAGCTTGACTTTTCTACCATTCGAGGAACACCGCTCGAACCAGTCGTTCACTAGCAAGTTTATTTAGTTGTAAGGTACATAAATAAATCGTTGAAAAAATATACCTATTGATGACTTTACTATAGTAGGAGGAATCAAACACTCATAAATGGGTGTTTTTTCATCCTCCTTGGAGATAAGTGGACTAAACCACAAGGTGGGTAAAACCGTTTTACCGTTAAAAAGGATGTTTAGTTTTCACCCATCTTCTCTAAGCCAGATTTTCAATTAAAGTCGATTATATAGCTGGTTGCAGTTGTGATTGGACTCTAGAAGTGCTTTTTACGTATTTTAAAGTGTGATGAAAGTGCACGTTAACGTCAAATCGTGTTGTTGTTTTCGGTGCACTTATCCTTTATGCTGAAAGGTATAAGTTCACTGAAGACGGGAAACGATTTGACGTAAACGTGCACTTTTATCACACTTTTTCTGTTTTTGTCGGAGTCCATTTTTAACTGCATTTCCGTCCTGCATGGAGATATAAAGTCGTCGCTATGAGTCGTATCTAACTCAGGTTCGGAAATCAATTCCGCTGTGTTCCGTGGATTTCCGAGCGATATGCAACTAGCGATTTGAAATTGGTTCACTGTTGTAGAACCCCTTGGTCCAAAGTACACCTTGAAATCAGCACCTTGTTATACATATTTGCGCGTGTGTTTTCATTCGTTGTGTTATTTTGACAGAATATTTGAGAGTGTGTTCGTGTGAGTTCATAATTAGGGGCGTATTATTGAGCTTGGGACCGATGTGCTATGGGACCTACTGGTCTTAGAGTTAGTCTATGTTAATAATGCGCCCCTTATAATGAACTCACACGAACACACTCTCAAATATTCTGTCAAAATAACACAGCAAATCAAAACAAAGGCGCAAATATGTACAGCAAGGTGCTGGCTTCAAGGTGTACTTCGGACCAAGGGGTTCTACAACAGTGAACCAATTTCAAATCGCTAGTTGTATATTGATTGTTGTTATTAGGCGCGCATTCACGGAAAGAAATGACGAAGGATTGATATAACAATCTCGATAGTTGGTACCTACAATAAACACAATTTTGTTTCAACCACAAAACATATTCAGATTAAAGCAGTTTTTTAATTGAATCAATCATGCTTCATAGTTCAAAGAGCCATCATATCTACACATCTGTCATAGGGTTGAATCAAAACAAAAATGTTTGTAATTCCAACCCATGTATTTGCTTGCACTGAGTTTGTGGACGATGAGGAATAAGTTGAATAATTGAATTAATCGTTCACCAGTTAACAGCAATAGAGGTTTTCAATTGTGGGTATTTTTTCTATGCTTCGGTCATTGTACCAACAATTATACTAAGAAGTTTTGATTTTTTTTTTCATCAGAAAATGGCTACATTGTTTCAGCTCTCAGGATCATAGAGCGTGAAGAAGTAGAGGCTCTCCTGCCCCGACCACTATAAGCTAACAGAAAGAGGTGCGTTGATGGTTTAAAAAAGTGGCACTGTTCTTCTTGGGTCATTTTATAACAGTACTTTTATTTTTTTATTTTATTTTATTTTATTTTATTGACGTATAAGGGGGCGAGGCGCCAGGTCACCAGTTTGAGTACAAGAACTCTAACCTTACATAATACATCAGGGGATAGTTGAATGGGCTACGCAACGTTTCTTCCCATGGGGGATTTGAATTTTGCGGGATACACTATTAGTGCACACTAGAAGTGTACAATGATATTGCATCACTACCCACAGGATTGGGGAGGGGGGAATAATTGTTGGCATGTGATGCTGTAGGGAGAAGAGTATACATCAATCATTTGCAAATATCTAGAGTTTTTTTTCATTATGGCGAATCTGCAGTTGAGGGACTCTCTTTGATTACTTTCTCTTTCATTCATATTCCATTCAGCGTTACGTTTTACATTCAACTATTTGTAGAGTACGGTAGTCAGCACTGTTGTGTTTATATCTGTACTAAAGAATCCCTCAAAAAAATTATAATGGCGCTGTAATAAATGAAAGAGAGCGAGAGAGGAGAGAGCCACTCATTGTTAGATTCGCCCTTTTGAAAAAAAAATCCTAGATATAATCTATTACCTTGTGATGACCTGTCAACGATATCTTCCAAAATACCTGTTTTGCTTGATATTACTATTCAGAACTTGTTCTCTCGTTTCAAGATGAGATTTTGCTTCTTGTTTGGGGGGTTGGTCTTGAAATTTGTTTTGAGTTCTCCAGCAAAACTTCTTTTTGATGACAAGGTCGACAATCGCTCATTGTCGATGCGTACCTTAAAAGCTTTTGATATGTTGAGAGGGGTAATACATTTATTACTTATCTTAATTTTTATCTTGCGTCTGTTGTGACGTTCCGTGTAATGTTTCGTTAGAAACAGACAGGATTTTTCATCCAGTATCGGGGACTTTGTCTTGAATCTTGAATTTTATTTGAAATTCTTCAACAGGACTTTATCTTGAAGACGTAGTATATCGTCAATTGCCGATGCGCACTGTAGAGGGTTGGAGAGCTCAGTTTTTCTTCAAAACTTGGTATCTAGAATGAAGTAAGCAAAATCGCCTCACGGTAGAAAGCTTTGATACAAGCGTAGCATCTTGGGTTACCATTTCCATGTTCATCTCATCTCTTAGCAATTCGCACAATTTGAAAACTAAAGATCGACGCGTAACCATGGGATTTCTAACTTTTTATTTAAATTTAATGTTATTTATTTTTGGAAGTTGAAAGTAACTTAATAACAAAAGGAACAAATTCATTCACATATAAAACGCCTATAATTCCGAATTGTATGAATAATGGATCATGAGATGAATAATGGAACAGGCTCCCCAATGTGATAATGCTTTCCAAAGTGCGCTAGGTTGTGATAATAAAGTATGCAGATTTTTCAACTGTGTTTATATGATCAAGTGCAACATTCCAACTATTCGCAAATTCTGTACTTGACCATTGATCACTATCTCAGTATAATAATGTTTGTCGATAGGAAATACTGGAGGATTTTCAGACGCATTTTTGGGCTGCATTATCACTGATCTGGCAACACTAGTGTGCTTCTTTCCAAATTGGTAAAGAACCAGACCAGCCCTGGGACCTGGTAGTTGAAGTTAAACTACCTCAAGGTTTTGCCAGAGCCCAGGGATTTTATAACAGTACTTTTATTGAAACAATAAAAAAAATCAAAATCGGTCATAAATCAATCCGAAATTATGTGATAAATTTAATTGCATTCTCATTCAAACGATTTCGGAACCGAACATCTCATTCAGAAAAAAGATTGAACAGACCCCAAGCATATTCAAACCAACCATTGTTATTCAGTTGGATCAACTATAATCATGGTTGAATGTTGGTTGAACTTACTGGCACTGTAAGCCAACTGTCAAAATATCAACAATATTTTTTTTTCGACACAACCATTGTATAGTTGAATCAACCATATTTGACTGAAGTTGATTCACGCATACAATAGCTAAATCAATTTGAAAAGTATGATTGTTACAATCATATACATGGGTTATCGAAAAATCAATGCATAAATATAGTTGATTTTAGATGATATATTATTGGTTGAATCATATTTTTTTCTTGGGACCGAGCTTGGGACCGAGCTTGGGCCTAGCACATCGGTACTGACTGCCCAGGTAACCAATAAGCATTAGCATATGCAGTAAATCAACCCTCTACCTGCATTTCAGATGCTACAAGCATTATATTAGCATTAAATCAGCATCTTGAAAGCTATCGGTGGTAAAGCTGCATTTCAAATGCTATTTAAATGCTTGGCCTGTAATAAGCATTTCGAATGCAAAATAGCATTAATGAAGCATTATAATAGCATTGTAGTAAAGCAGCCGTATATTGGGCCAAAAGTGGCATTTATGTTGCATTTACGGCGACTTAAATGCTTGATAGGCTGTCGTGAAGACGCTTTGGAACTGCTTATTGGTTACCTGGGTGAGCCAAGAAAAAAATCGTGTTTGTTCGGGACCTACTGGTCTTAGAGTTAGTCTATGGTTGTACCAACAATCAATATGCAACTAGCGATTTAAAATTGGTTCACTGTTGAAGAACCCCTTGGTCCGAAGTACACCTTGAAGCCAGCACCTTGATGTACATATTTGCGCCTATGTTTTGATTTGCTGTGTTATTTTGACAGAATATTTGAGTTTGTGTGAGTTCATTATTTGGGGCGTATTATCAACAATCAATATGCAACTAGCGATTTGAAATTGGTTCACTGTTGTAGAACCCCTAGTTCCGAACTACACCTTGCTGTCTGCACCTTGCTATACACACTTGTGCTTTTCAGTACCTTTCGGTCTTTCGGTACTAGTATCTTTGTTGTTGTTTTGTTTCGCTATGTTATTTTGACAGAATATTTGAGGGTGTGTTGGTGAGAGTTACGTTATTAGGGGTGAATCATTAAGCTTGGGACCGATGTGCTAGTATTATGGTTTCAGTTGAAAACCGAATTTATCGACCAGCGACAATCGATTTTACTCTCTACCTAATGTCGGAAGTAGTGCGCTGTATGGCGCATCTGATGCGCTGTGCAGCGCACTACTTCCGACATTAGGTATAACGTACAGAACGAGAGTAAAATCGATTGTCGCTAGTCGATAAATTCGATTTTCAACTGAAACCATAATACTGACTGAGCCAAGAAAAAAATCGTATTTGTTCGGGACCTACTGATGCGACACTAATTCACAACAAGTTTCATCATTTTCACTACCCCATGCTAGAGTCCCTATATATAGAGTCACGCAAAGAGTGAAACCAAATCTACACGTAAAAAAAAGTCGCAGTAGAAACTACCATTTCGAGGGTTAAATTAAGCGCAATCACCAACAATTTTCAGCTGACAATAAATGCGTTTGATTTTACCATGCCTGCGATTAGATCAACCATGGTGCGGTTGATATCAATATGAGGTCTGTCAAATATACCACAAATGTTGAAGGTTTTACCATAAACGTAGTAAATTGGACTGAAATTTTATGGTAGTTTTAAAGATAGGCATAGTCGGTTGAAATGGTAGTTTTTACTACAAGAATTTTTTCTGTGTACCTATCGAGCATCCCATCTGAATTATACATGCACGCAAAATGAGAACTAATCGAAATAAGTGTTGCATGGTCTTCTTGTCGTGACTCTTAAGGGTTACCCACAATTGATACGTTGCGGATGCGTTGACGTAAATTTGACAGAAAACCTATGGGAAAACTGTCAAATTAACGCAAACGCATCCGCAACGCATTAATTGTGGGCCAGCCATTAAGGGTCACCCACAATTGATACGTTGCGGATGCGTTGACGTAAATTTGACAGAAAACCTATGGGAAAACTGTCAAATTCACGCAAACGCATCCGCAACGTATCAATTGTGGGTCAGCCATTACTACACTGAACCAAATAATCTTACGAATTTCATAAGGTTCAACTTATGAACGATGCTTTGGAATTTCATAAAGTTGAATAATGAATAGATTTTGTTCCACTCGACGTTGTTCTTATACGCCTTTAAGCTTTCCATATACAAGTGTTGATATATACTAGTGGGCAAGTCACTGGAACCATATCCTCAACGTCCAAGGTTCGAATCCAGGTTGCTCCATGTATTTATTTTTTCAACATCATTATATTTCATAAGATATATTTATGAGATTCATACTGGTTTCTTATAGCAAATAATCATAATGCAATCTTATGAATATCGAAAGTTTATTTCGCTGAGTGTAGGGACTCTATCCCATGCAAGCTCCTTGGGCCGAACCTTGTATGAACTACACTGTAACCGGCCAGTACCCATTAATGGGTAAAAAAGTACCCATTTTTTGATAGTATACGAAGCTGTCAAAAAATGGGTACTTTTAAAATTTAAATAATGCATACTAATTACCCATTTTTAATTCTTATGAGAGACCAAAAGATGGGTATTTATCTACCCACTTATGGGTAAAAATATCTTAGCATTCTCCTGGCTCGCTTTGTATAGTTGAATGTGCGCTGTTCGAAAGATACAAAAAAACTACGCGTCGGAATTCAGTCTACGGAAATGCGTAGAATATGGAAGAACTGAAGGCTTTATTTGATAACGGAAGCATCCAAAACCTGAGAACGTTAATAATTTAATATAATAACATAAAAGTAACAAATCTTGAAAATTACATTCCATGTTTTATAACATGTACATCTCACCAGAGGTATTCGAAAAGCTTTTAAGGAGGAGTCTCCTGACATAGAGCAGGATTTGGCGGCTTCAATAATTCAATGGATCGAGGGTAAAATATACATATAAGATTTACTTGTTTGTTTGTAATTAATTAAGTTATACATCTGTAGGATACCGAATACCGGTTACTGCGCTGGAAGAACAGCTTGTAATGTAAGTCACATGGAATCTCAATGAGCTTTGTGTAGTGGATGTGGCACACCATCTTATTTCCTCGGAACTTATTCGGCAAGAGCTATTTCCTGTACGATAAAATTTACAAAGACAAATACAAATACAATAATTGTGCTAATGCTCATTATTCAATTTCACAACTAAAAACAATCACGAAAAATACCCATTTCGCAATTATCAAACATTTTGAAAAATGGGTATTTCATACTCATTTCCCAAATCACAAGCGTTTTGAAAAATGAGTATTTCGTACCCATTTCCCAAATATTAAACATTTAAAAAAATGGGTATAAGTACCCGATAGCCTGACGTACAGGCTCTTTACTCATTAATGGGTAAACACGTTTTACCCATTAAAGGAGTTAACCCAATGAAGTTCGAAATGGTGATATTTTACCCATTAATGGGTACTGGCGGGTTTCAGTGTAGAGTCCCTAATATTATGGTTTCACTTGAAACCCGAATTTATCGACTAGCGACAATTGATTTTACTCTCATTCTGTACGTTATACCTAATGTCGGAAGTAGTGCGCTCTATGGCGCATCAGATGCGCCGAACAGCGCTCTACTTCCGACATTAGGTTTAACGTACAGAACGAGAGTAAAATCGATTGTCGCTAGTAGATAAATTCGATTTTCAACTGAAACCATAATATAGAGTCACGCAAAGAGTGAAACCAAATCTACCTATCGGAGCTACCTACACGCTAAGACAAGAAAACGGAAAATTCGGTAAAAAATACCGAAAATCACACAAAAGTGCACATACTGAAATTATCGGTAAACATGGATTACCGAAATTTCGGTATTGCTGGAAAACCGGGAAAAACATTAATAATTACTTATTTTTGTACGGTATTTTTTACCGAAACTGCTAGCAGCTCAATGAGAGAATTTTTAACCAAATTTAGGTAAAATATAACGATAAAATCTGTAAATCCACATTACTGAAACATTAAGTAAAATCAAACGTTTTGTTTCGGTAAATTATACCGATACTTTAGGTTTTGCTACCAAAACCTAATTTTCGGTAAAATGAAAACCGTATTTTCGGTAATCTTAACTTAGCGCGATATATCGAGCATCCCATCTGAATTATACATGCACGCAAAATGAGAACTAATCGAAATAAGTGTTGCATGTTCTTCTTGTCGTGACTCTTTCTAGGGACTCTAGTATGAACGTCATTGTGTTGATGTCACTATCGAAATTTCGCCCTAATGAAATGTTTGCAAAACAATAGCTGTGTTGTTATATTCACCAATTCTCGAATACTTTTTCAAAAGGACGTAAGTCGCAAAATGTAAACAAACGCGTTATTCATGGCTTTTTATTACAAAATCATGTATATATGCCCGTATTCGATGAACTTTTTGATAGTCTATACTTGAAAGTTTTAACTTACTTTTTACAAAACGGTGTAACATCACTTTTGCGATTTTTTGGAAATAATGTTGATACGTCGCTTATGTTGAAAACCAACTTGCGAAACATGTTTATTTCATAGGAATTCCTCTAATCGATGCGTTAGTGAAAGACTTTATACCACAAGGTTATTAATTTGGATTTTTTAGAGTTAGAAATGATTAAGTTTTAGAAAAATATTGTTACAACGTTTTGCTACAGAAAAAAATTATACGTCATCTTGATAAGTCGGTATGACAGATAGTGTGTTACTTTCGTCAAAATGATACGTTGTTTTGCGCGTCGACATTGTTGTTACGTCAGAATTATTCGTCAACTTGAAATATTTCGTGTACATACGTCGTACAAAATTTTGCTGTAGAGTTTTGATTGTTTTGGTTTGGATCAGGTTTCAATAACGGAAGTTTGTTTTGTTTTGATGCAATAAATCAAATTCACACAAAATTTGGATTGAAAACGATGGAACATTATTCAGGGTTTCAACTGCTTCTAGGTAAGTGCAAAATTGAAAATATTGCGAAATAACTCAACAGAAATATTATTACTAGACGCTGCCACCCAACTTGCCGAAAAAGATTATCGCTTGAGACGTCGCAGCGACCATAAATATGACCACCCGTATGCAGCTTCCTTCCCAGAAGCGAGTTTACGGGAAATAGATTCAAGTGTAACATCTTTTGGGTTATCGAAAACCATTAGCACTTGCTCGGTTGAGAGGCCTATCGACAATACAGGCGAATTCGGATTCAGTGCTTCAAAACCTCCGATACTAGCTGACATTTCGAGTAAGTATTTCTTTATTAATTTATTCCATTCAGTTGAAAACCACAACTTGTTTTGTTTTCTTATGCTGATTTGCTCCTACACTTATTTTTTTCGCTTTGATATTCAGATACCTACGCATCATGGGACAAGCCGCAAGACATATACAAGAACGCGTTACCGATCCAACAACAAGAACATCCGATTGACCATCGCGTGTTTCCTGTATCACACAATTATTTGCCATCTATAAGTCAATTTAAAGAAGTAACAAGTAAATCGTTGGACCTCCTTACGAAAACCAGTGTATCCCCGTGGGTTACTAAACTGGAACCCGTGAATACCAATTTCGCATTTCCAACAACAGGTAGTGTCTATAAATTGTAACAAATCATCTTGATCGTTATAATTAAAATTTGCGTTTTAATTTTGTATCTGACCCTCAGCTGTGCCAAACCGAATGCGGCTAACTCCAACTGATCGTTTCAAGCCACAAATCTCATTGCAATCTCCTTCGCCATCTTTGAAACGAGTAGCGAGTGGTGCATTTGAATATTCTAGCGTTTCGCAAAAATACACACAACCTGATCTCGTAGATAATTATTCTTCTAGCGACAGTTTCCCGCATCCGGATTTTTCTGGTTAGTACAATGTTTTGATAAAAATTTAACCATTCACTTATTATTCTGCTTGTTTCAGATCAATCTTTGTCATTTAATAAGTCATTTAAACGAGCTACAACTTCCACACCGTTTTCAGAACACCATAAGTCAGTTTCTGTTGATAAACCACGCCAGATACCACGCTCCGAAGATGACGTACCAATCGACCTTAGGGTATGCAGAAATCACAAAGGATTGCTCTTTGAAAATGCAACTGACAAAGAAAGCTCCAATTCATCAGCTTCTTATGGCGAACCAGCACTAGAAACTCCCACCGAAGAAAACATACCAATCGATCTCAGGGTATGCGGAAAAAATACTGAAACGGTCTATCACAATCCAGCTCACTCTGGTGCAGCAAAGCTTTCGGAAGTTACCAGTGAGAATGTCAATGAAGAACATTGCTACGAGGAAGATATTCCCATGTTGGATGAAGAAGAGGAAGAAGGAGATCCCACCATACTGAATAATTATTCAATCTACGAATGCTTTGAAGAATACCGCAATATGCATACCGATGATGAGGAATTTCCAGATTCGGATGAGGATGCTGAGATCGAGCAGAATAATCGGGGTATAAAACCTAAACCCAAAATAACTTCGAGACAAGGTACACTTATAAAAAACAATGATAATATTTACGTGTCCGATACATGGATTTTTGCAATGCTTGTTGACGATAGATATTTATAACCACACATACTTCTTATGTGTACACATAATCACTATGTGTGGCCACACATACTTTACATTTGTCACATAAACTTCATTGTGTTTCTCAGAGGGTTCAGTTTATGTTTGAACACATCAGTATTACGTGGCATTTTCTATGGATTTTTGCCAATAAATATTTGTGGATTATTTCTCGTTTAATTTTTGTTTATTTTTTATCTCCAGATTTTTATATTTAAAGATTTTGAAACTTTGGATGTTAATTCCCGAGGGGCGAATCATTTATGCATTTTCAATTCAGCTTCAGCATTTTAGTACGCATTTATTGCATATTTTTTAGCGCATTTGAATTATTTGTGCCTTTTTTAGCGCATTGATTGCGCTGATGCACTTTTTAACGCATTTTGTCCTAATTCCTACACATTTTGGATTCAGTTATATACAAAATGATTCGCCTCTCGGTTGATTCCAATATTTTCGAATAATCAAACTTTTGCTACTTCATTTAGCCAAATAATTTAAGGAATTTCATAAGGTCACTACATCACATGCAATTAGTATAATGCACAAAATAATGGCGTCCCTATTTTGAATTATAGATGAACGTTCAACGTATGAAAAGGTATTTGAAGAAAATGAGAACGTAATGGAAAACACCATCC
The DNA here is from genome assembly GCA_034211315.2 of Aedes japonicus. Lineage (NCBI taxonomy): Eukaryota > Metazoa > Arthropoda > Insecta > Diptera > Culicidae > Aedes > Aedes japonicus. The sequence continues at coordinate 140,203 of JASCZW010002017.1, read as the reverse complement.
ACCATAACCTGGAAAAGGAATTTGATGAGCCGAAGCTGAAAAAGGTATCAATAAGAACGAAAAATAAAGCACTAAAGCGGAAAGGGTTGACTTACACAAGGGCTGATGGTACTGTGGTCCCCGCACGGTCCGTTAAAAAAGGGTGTGATTGCAGAATGAAGTGCACGGAAAAATACTCCGTCCCAGTCCGAAAAGAGCTGCTACGAAACCTTATGAAACTCCAGTTGTCCGGACAAAACCAGTTTATTGCAAATCATATGATAGTTACCAAAGTAGCCCGTCCAAAGGTATTGTCGTTTTCCAGATCAAGAAAGGCTTTTATAGTGAATACACAAACAGACGTAGCACGTCGAACATTTTGCGAAACTTATCATCATTGCAAAAACACTATCGCCACCTGTTTACACTGTATTTTGCTAGGTTACGATAGTGTCCAATGACAAACGCGATCAAAAACGATGTTAGCTCCTCTTAAGCCCAATGTACCACATACAAAAACAAATGAATTTACTGTTTAAAAAGTGCGAAATAGAAATTTTCGATGTATTATGTCTGTTTGTCTGTGGTGAATGTACATTATATAAAATTAGAAGACTATTAGGTGAGATTTGAAAATATTCAGAATAGATTCCGAAAGATTAACAAATGGAGAGTCGAAAAAAGTAAACCAAGCAACGTGAGTCAGCATCACTAGTCTAGTGGTATTTTTTGCACATGTTCTAATCAAAACTTGTCTTTATATGGCTTTTTTTTTAGTTTTATTCATGTGAAATTAAATGGTTACAATTTGGTCTTCACAAATGGCTTTGTTGTACATTCACCTTGATTATCTTAGATTATGTTTGCAGTAACATACCTTTATATATAATATATAATAAATACTTAATGTATTCATCTTCTCAGGTTGTCAACTCCAGGCGCACTTTTTCTAGGTCGTACAGGCTTCCGGGAGTGAATGGCATGGTCAAAGTTTGTAAGGTCATGTTTATAGCAACATTTGACATTACCGATCGGAAACTACGAAATTTGGCGGATAAAAAGATGGCTGGACATGGAGTAGCCGAAGATGATCTACGAACATACAATGCCTCACAAATAAAAATCAGCGAAGACCACATAGGCTACATACAGAAACACATTGATAGTTTCCCTGCTTACGCCAGCCATTACTCTCGTGAAGGATCGGAAAAACGATATTTATCAAGCGATCTAAATATAAAAACAATGTACGAACTTTACCAAGAAAAATGTTCCCGAGATAACGCATGGATTCCGGTTCATTACGATACGTACAGGCTCATATTCAAGGAAAAAAACTTGGCGTTTCGGAAACCTAAAGTGGACATATGCGGGGAATGTGAAAAATACAGGATTGCTCTTAAAACAGAACTGGACATTTCATCAAAGAATGTTTTGACATCTGCCCATGAGTCACATCAACAAGCAGCGCAACGAGTTTACGAGGAAAAACGGAGAGACAGGAAGAAGTCCAAACATGATTGCCAATTTAGAATTGTATCATTTGACTTGCAAAAACAGCTGCCGACACCACATCTACGCTGTGGACAAGCGTTTTACTCTAGACAATTGTACACGTACAATTTGACGTTTTTTTCGTCGTATACGGATAAAAACTCAGCAGCTTGTATGCTTTGGGAAGAGACAAAGGCAAGGAGGGGATCTCAAGAAGTGGCTTCGTGCCTTCTTAGAGATCTTCAAAATATGCCTGCTTCTGTTCGCCACGTAGTTTACTACAGTGACCGCTGTGTAGGTCAAAACCTCAACAAAACTGTAGTCTACACATTTACCTACTACATAGAGCTTGCGGCGAAGGATGGTCGTGAGCTTACAATAGAACACAAATTCATGCGCACCGGACATTCCCATATGGAGGTCGATACCATTCACTCTGCTATAGAAAAAGCAAAAAAAAAGATCAACAATTGATATTGAAACACCACACGACTGGGCTGTTTTCATTTCGGCGGTAAGAAGATCCACTCCAATTGATGTAGTTGAAATGGAGCAGCGTGATTTTTACGCGTTGAAACTTCTTCAACATCGTTATTGCATTCCAAAACAGAATGATATTGGGGAAGCAGTCAAGTTCATGGATATAATGGTGTTCCGCTATGATACACAAAGTCCCGGAATTGTTTTATATAAGCAAGATGTTGCAGAAAACGTGTTTAAAAAGATCAACATCATCTCCGGTGTGGATATCGACAACATTGATATTCAACCCATCGAAACTGAACCAATTACTTTACCGGACGCGAAATTGGGAGATTTAAAAGCATTGCTTCCCTTCATTAAAAATAAGGAATACTACCAAACTTTTTTGAAAACCCTTGTCCCATCCAAACGAGGCCGAAAATCAAAATCGAATAAGGAAGACCATTTCGAAAATGACATAGATGAACCAGACAGTGAAGCTGTCGAAAAATAATGTAAACGTAAAATTGGTACAATAAATCGACAGCACGGAGTACCCATTTTTAATTCTTAGAGTCGTCAGTGTGAATACCTATCAACTTCTTCAACGATTCAGAAAATAATTAGCAATCTGCTAGCTCGCTTTGTGGATAGTTGAATGTACACTGTTCGAAAGATACAGGGAAACTGCGGGTCGAATGCCGTCTGTGAAATGCGTAGACTGTGGTAGTACTCATAGGCGTTATTGATAAATCGGAAGCATACTAAAAGCCGAGAACATTAATAGTCTAATGTCATAACGCTTAAAGTAATAAATCTCGAAACTTGATCTTTCTCATGTGCTATAACCATGTGACATGCTCACTTGAGCTTCTTTGAATCGCTGTTTAACCAGAGTCATCTTGACGTACCGACTGCTTCAGTTTCTTCATTTCGTCATTATTCAATGGATCTTGTGTTGCAATATACGTATAACCTTCCACTTGTCCTTTTCGTTAATTAAGTTATACATCTGTAGATACCGAATACCGGTTCCTGCTTCTGGAACAACAGCTTGGCTATTTATCGTAAGGTCACATCAGCGAATTTGTCTAAATCGTGCATTACCTTCGATGCAGTGGATCTCCTGATCAGCCTTCTGCTTTGCTTAGTTAGCCTTCTGATGGGACACTGTATTCGGCAAAAGCTTCATCAAATCCTGTATCGGTTGATTCCTCTAGCACACATGACAGCTGCTCGTTCACTAATGTTGACTGGAAATGCAATTTATTATTTAACTTTTATTTCCAACGATTATGATTATCCATCGAATGTTACCTATTTCGCGGTACTGGCATCGTCCGACAGCCTGGCGTACTTGATTTACTTCGTCATCCCAGATCATCTAGCATTTTGCCGCAATGGGAATTTTGAACACTTTGAACTATGCTTAATACATTTTGATAAAAATGCATACAGCGCACGATGTTCTGCGTAAACATGCACGCGATTCATACCAAAAACTAATACCAAAACAAAAAACAAAGCGAATTTTAGGTTCGACGTATGTGGTGATAATGTATCCAGTTGACGAAACATTTCGACGTAACAGTCATTGTCAAACACAGAAAAGCGTATCATTTTGACGCAAGTAACAAGCCATCTGCCATACTGACTTATCAAAATGACGTATGATTTTTGTCTATTGCAAACCGTTGTAAAAAATATTTTTCTAAATTAAACTCGAATTTCCACTTCTATTGTAATTTTTAAGCACAGTGAGGAAAACTCCTTTACCAATGTGCCGTTTAGTGGAATTAAATTCGCATAAACATGTCCCGTTTTTAAATAGTAATAAAAATAAACTCAAAAAAGTTCAATGCTGATTTTCTCATTTTCGTCCAAATGTTACTTACGTCCATTTGAAAAAGTACTCGAGAATTGCCTTTGGTGACTGAATTTGATGAGTTGCGCTGTCAGTTTTTGTGTCATATCGTGCCCGCGTGACACATGATTCATGAGTTTGATACACAGTTTTTGTTGCACATATATTTGAGGGTGTGCGTGTACTGAAATAAATTTATTGTTTTCGTACACACTCACACATGATAGTGGGAACTAAAGACAAAATCAAAATAAACTAAATTTGAAATCAACTTGGAGTAAATATCTCGGTACACAGAGACAAATTTGGTAGTCAATTTTACCATTATTGGGGATTAGGATGACTTTTGCAGTATAGTGATTTTGAACTGACTATGATCAACAATCAATATGCAACTAGCGATTTGAAATTGGTTCACTGTTGTAGAACCCCTTGGTCCGAAGTACACCTTGAAGCCAGCACCTAGTTATACATATTTGCGCCTTTGTTTTGATTTGCTGTGTTATTTTGACAGAATATTTGAGAGTGTGTTCGTGTGAGTTCATTATTAGCATAGACTAACTCTAAGACCAGTAGGTCCCATACAAAAACGATTTTTTTCTTGGCTCAGTCAATACTAGAACATCGTCCCAAGCTCGGTCCCAAGCTCAATAATGCACCCCTTATAATGAACTCACATGAACACACTCTCAAATACTCTGTCAAAATAACACAGCAAATCAAAACAAAGGCGCAAATATGTATATCAAGGTGCTGGTTTCAAGGTGTAATTCGGACCAAGGGGTTCTACAACAGTGAACCAATTTCAAATCGCTAGTTACATATTGATTGTTGTTATTAGGGGCGCATTATTGAGCTTGGGACCGAGCTTGGGACCGATGTTCTAGTACTGACTGAGCCAAGAAAAAAAATCGTTTTTGTATGGGACCTACTGGTCTTAGAGTTAAGGCCGAAACGTAATGTTGACGAAAACGGAACGGAAACGGCAAGTTTGACAGTTGTCGCAAATGACGTCGATATGTCAAATTGTGATCAACTTGGATCTAATAAGTTTTCTATCCGACAAGCAGGTTTAGTCAGATTGGGCTATTCCGCTGCCGTCGCCGTTCCGCTTCCGGTATCACTGCGTTCGAGCCTTTAGTCTATGCTATGATCATGGTCAAAACGCCAATTAAAAATAGTTGATTCAACATTTACCATAATATCGGAATAGTCCTTGTTATCATGATCATAGTCAAGAATGCCTTGAACGTGGTGAATTCGTCCATTTTCATGGTTATTGTAACCATTATATGCAATAGTCATCTTGACCATGATTTAATTGTCGGTATAACGAGAGAATTTTTCTCAGAGTAGGCTTTGCTCCAATCATATTTGAGTTTATCTTAGTTTTTTTTCTGAATTCTATACAGTACATTCAGATTTTGAAACATATTAAAATATATTTTCATGAGCTGATATAGTTTCGTTTGGATTAAAAATTATTTTTCAAACTGTAGAACGAAGGAAAAATCTTGGAATAAATTAAATATGTCCCACTATACATAACCCCTTAATTAAGTTGGGTTAATACTTATAAAAATCTTAAGCCCTTGCTACATGTATAAAATATATACGGTTAACTATAATAAATAATTTGTTGATACATGATCATTTATGTAAAATAACTCATAATAATAATATTGATTAAATTTGTTTAATTAATTTGTTCGATTTTGTTTATTTATTCTGTATATATTGAATTTTATGTTATATATAATATAAAATCACAAGTTTATTAGTTTCTCGGCAAATTGTAAATCCAAGCAAATGTTGAATTAGTGGTAGTATTGTGACACAAAGACATAAATTATGAAGTTTAAGTATTTTTCCACTTTGTCGCGAATGAATTGATGATTATTAGCAAGATGAGGAAATGAAAAAAACTGAAGTCTAGAATCACGGTTCTCGGTGACAGTGAAATGAAGTGAAATTTCAACGCTAAAAAACCGCGAAAATTGGGTTAAAGGATTGAAAGTATAAAGTTACGGTAGTTCGGAGTCGATTGGTGATATTTTCAGTCCGGTCGCTACGTAGTAGCAATGCAAAAAGTGACTGCTAACCTTCCCCAACTATCCAACATCCTAGTGATTTCTCGTGGAAGTGCAGATGATTTCTCGGCTTCCTCCAAAGCGAGTATCATGTCAACACATTCCTTCCCATTCCCTACTTGACCAGCATTCGGGCACGGCCGGCGCCGGTATTGCTTTATAATGGGTCACCAGTTTTTAAACATTGAAAATGTATGTTAGTCCCAAACATCATCTGTTGGTTCTTTGTGTAAATACAGCTGATCTGGCAATAACGGAATTGCATGCTTGGGCGGTCAATCATGCTCATGCTCATGCAAATTGTAAATCCGAGCAAATATATTTTTTTTGGGAAACGATACCTATGGAGTTAATTCAATAGTTACATTTTTGTTTAATGTAAACCAAGCAAACAGAATTGGCAGTTGTTTTAACTAGATTTATTTGATTGGCTACACATTTTGAGCCTAAGAAATGTCCACAGGAAAAGTAAAAAGAAATATAGTTTTTTTTTTGTACATTTATAGATGTATAGATGATCAACATTAAAGGCCGATCCGAAAGTTTGATCACAATTTATATAAAATTTCTCAGTTTATTTCCATAGTTACTACTACTTTTTTTTGCATAATTTGTCATGAAGACATTACACATTGATTTGACTTCGGTTGCGTCCTCTCAAGTAACATACCAAATCAGTGCTGTAACTGAAATTCCATCACCTTGAAGAAGATACTTTAGTTCAGCGGTTGGCACTGGTTCGTAGTCGAATCACGTCGCCGTCATGCTGTCCGTATTCTAATCTTTCTTATGGTCTATATTTTCACAATTCACAATAACCATGACAGGTTTCATCGTAGTGATTTTGTGTTCATTCCTCCATTTCTAGTACACATCTTGTAACTCTTCGTTGGTATAAACACTAATATGCACCTGTAAAATATGATAGTTATGATTCTCACAACCGATTGAATAATGAATCAATAAAAACAACTAACCTTGAAAGTTTTAAGATAATGATTAAATCACAGCAAGAATAACAACGATAACAACAACGCATAGCATAAAACATAATTTTTACTGAGAGCAACATAATTCACTTCACTCCACTTAACCGGTATTTTGCTAACCACCACCAAATGGTACATTCGTCGAAGAAAATCTATCTGGCCGCATACACTCTCCGTCTCTCTTAACTTGCTCTTAGATTTCCTACAAAAATTGCTAACATCAACCATTTTGAGTAATATAATAAATAAAAACGTAACGTAATATAATAAATAAAAATTACTAACAACTGCAAAAGCGCACTGTTTCAAGCACATCACTTTTTTCTCCATCAGCTTGTTTTTGGTCTTATTAGAACTGTCGAAATACACATTTGCCTTCTTCCTTTTGCTCCACTTCACAACTCAACAGCTCACCGTGATCCACCTTATGCCTGGGACAGACATACAACGTACATCGTTGTACGAACTGTCAAATACTTTAATCCAGTACAGAAAAACACGTACTAGACTAAAGCTGTGTTGTTATATTCACCAATTGCCTTTGGTGACTGAATTTGATGAGTTGCGCTGTCAGTTTTTGTGTCATATCGTGCCCGCGTGACACATGACTCATGAGTTTGATACACAGTTTTTGTTGCACATATATTTGAGGGTGTGCGTGTACTGAAATAAATTTATTGTTTTCGTACACACTCACACATGATAGTGGGAACTAAAGACAAAATCAAAATAAACTAAATTTGAAATCAACTTGGAGTAAATATCTCGGTACACAGAGACAAATTTGGTAGTCAATTTTACCATTATTGGGGGTTAGGATGACTTTTGCAGTATAGTGATTTTGAACTGACTATGATCATGGTCAAAACGCCAATTAAAAATAGTTGATTCAACATTTACCATAATATCGGAATAGTCCTTGTTATCATGATCATAGTCAAGAATGCCTTGAACGTGGTGAATTCGTCCATTTTCGTACATTCAGATTTTGAAACATATTAAAATATATTTTCATGAGCTGATATAGTTTCGATTGGATTAAAAATTATTTTTCAAACTGTAGAACGAAGGAAAAATCTTGGAATAAATGTAATGTGTCCCACTATACATAACCTCTTAATTAAGCGGTTTTAAACGATGTAAAAGGTTATTCATAAGTCACGTCGACTAATTTTTGATATTTTCAGAACTCCCCTTCTCGGCTTTTTCTAAAGGCCGAGCTTTCAGCACCTCCTTGAAATAAAAATCTTAAGCCCTTGCTACATGTATAAAATATATACGGTTAACTATAATAAATAATTAAATTAAATAATTAAAGGAGTGGATTGATAAGCTGCATGGTGGTTGCATGTGAGCTTTTATCGTGTTGCGTGACATCGCTGTGACATTTCCAGGCAAAGTCATCAAAAAGCGACTGGTGAGAAAAACAACAGCACTAATATTAAAAATACGCTCAAAACTGCCTCTCTTTCATTTGTATCGCTGACCCTTTTTTTCTCACGAAATTTGAGTAGTTTTTCCGTGAGAAAAAAAGGGACGGCAATACAAATGAAAGAGAGGTTATTTTGAGCCTCGAGGTTGTGGGGTGTTCTGGGTCGCAGGATTTTTTGATTTTTTACGCAGGTTTTATTCTTTGATTTTCGTTTCAAATCAAAAACAGTCAATCATAATTTGCTATATTTTCTCCTTGATCGATTGTTTAAGTTCTTTTCAGGAAATAAATCGCCTTCTGGACCTACCTTGTGCCGATTTATCCAGTGGAATCGCTTGAGCTTTAAGACGCTGATCGATCACGTACAACATCTCACTTCCGAGATTCAGGATTATAAAAAGGTTAGTAATCGTCATTGCTCGCCGTTTTGGGTTTATGGCCAGTGAATAAACTTTCAACCTAGTGCAGACAATCGATTCTGGAATAAGCACCTACGAGGTATGAACTAGTGAGCTACCACTATAACAATGCCATTGTCGTAGAATATTCTCGTGAGGCTCATTTTTCAGTTTGTTTATGACAACGGAAACCATGGTGAACTGAGCCGCCAAGTTCGGTGATTTGTTTATCTGTTCAACATGTCATCAGCTGATTACCTAAAAAGGAAGGTATCATGGTTGTATTGTGGCAGGTTCAAGAGCTAAAATTCCCAACATCCTTTTAAAGGAAAATCTAGTTTCAACACAATTTTTCCCCAACTAAGTTGTATAGGATCTCAGAGATAAACCGAAAGAAGTGTTCAGACATAAGTTTGATGGGAACCGTTTATATCAGGCATTCCCCCATATCCCGATATTGAAGGGTCCATCGGGAATAAAACAGTATTTGATTAGCCTCACTAGTTCGAATCTAGAAGCAGTTCGTAGGGTATGTGTCACTTGACTCAACCTATTATGCAACCAGCGATTACATTTTTCATTATAACTCATAAAGTTTTTAAGCTGTAAGCGAGATTCAACTAGTTATACACTTGCAAAGATAAGTTTGATAAGACATTTGGTAGCATATATCACTAAAAGTTACACAACTATTTTTATAATGCCATAAACTTTCGAGGGATATGGATTTAATGTCGGTCTATAGGCACCAAATTGGGTCTATTCGTGGATGCAACTTCGTCCCATTCAATGGATTAATTACTAAATGCAGTCTTTGTACGGTTTTTTTTCTTCTAATTTTATGAATCAAAGCATTGTAAACTGTACTGGATTGACTTAATACAACATTTCACAACACAAACTAAAGTAAAACTGCCTCGAAACACTTACATGAAGTTCATATATGATTTATCAGCCATTCAGTAATGAAAACATTATAATTCACTATACAATGATTTTGTCTATTCGATTTGTGTTTAGATGAGCCACTTGAATATAAACAACCGCAAATTCATGCATTTCCACTTGAAATTTTACCAATAACAACCTTTTTACTACGTTATTGATACAACAGGCCATAGTTGGGGGCATACAAAAAAATATGTTCCCAACATTTGGTCTACGATTTTCTTGTAAGATCATTGTTATTTTAGCTTTGTGAACAGTTAGTTTGTAACGTGTAACTATTTGCTGCACATCCAGACTGCATTACTTGCTTTATCGATTCAATTAAGCCAAATTTAGATCGCTTGAAATCGTGTAGATCATCTGTTCAGCATAACGAGTGAAATCATGATGCCCCAAAAGTTCAAGCAATCAAAAATTACGTGGAAGTGAACAACTATAAGATGATTAATAATATCTCAATTGCTTCGGATTACATCGGTCATCCTAATAGCAACATGATTTTGTTGACTATCGCTAAATTTATGACACATTTGGTACATAGGCCTAGGCTAACATTACATCCCCTTACCCTATGTCTTTTTTTTTTTTGAAAGCTTACTTCAAACGAGCCAGCAGTGAACTAACTAGAGCCATCTTGTAGGGAAACCTCATCAGAATCTCTGGTGAGCAGAATGCTGTATTCCATTTCCCTTTCCATGGCCATAATTTTGAATGAAAAACTACAAGGTACAATCCAATGGGATTGTACGCAAAGGTGACAATGTGTAATTTAGATCGCTCAAAGGGTGGCCAAAGTTGGTTTCGTTCAAAATCTAACGATACGTTCGTGAATTTTGTATTCAGGATGGCACTTTCATACGCTAAACGTACCTAAAGAGAAGAACATCATTCACCACCATACGGTTTCTAATAGGCCTATGTGTGTTGCCGAATGTGCAATTGTCAAAAGCATTAAGGCTTCGGAGCATGAACGATTTTTTTCGCAAGCGTCCACCCCAAGCACTCACAAAGACACGTCAACTCTCTCATCCACTTATTTTGGTGGCCCCGAACGGGGCCGTTTTGGGTTCAGGGGAACATCAACCGCCTCACCTCACTTCTTCGTGAAGCTGGTTTACTTGGTCATGGCTTTGGTTTGCTCGTAATAAACGGCGTGTTTGTTTTTCCCAGCAATTGCATTGAATTTCCTGCGACGTCAGGGCACCGATTGATTTAAGCCAGCCGAGAAGCTTTGGAAGAAATGCTAGTATCGGGATGAACCTGCTCCAGCACCTCGTAAATGTGCTGCAGTACGTTATACGCTATACTTTATAAATGCACAGTAAATTTACTCTCCAAAATAAAATTATAAGACATCACCTTATATTTGCGTTCTTTTAAATAGTTTAATGTTTAAAGTCAATCGAATTCATGAAAACCCACAACGAGATGAACAGAAATAATGTGTTTAGTTTTAATACTTTCAGGATCTCCGGAAATGACTCTGGATGCTTACGACTTGTATGCGACGCTGTGGAAATTCATTGTAGTAAATAGGAAGCAAAGCCAAGTAGAAGAAGCCCTGAAGACATGCCAAACCGATGGCGAAATAATTGCTACCGTTCTTCGTATAGTTGGCGAAAATGACAGTGATCCGTTTAAACTGGTCGATTTGGAGGGTGATTCCAAAAATGAAGTCAAAGCAATTGCGTGCCGAAAATCTGGCAATTCCAATTTTCATCCCAAAGTGAGACGTTACATCCAAGCTGTTGAACAGTATAATGAGAGTATTGCGTTGAGCGAAGATCGTTCTGAGAACCTGGCCATCGTTTACGCAAATCGTTCGGCAGTATGCTTTGAACTGATGGAATATGCTGACTGTTTGGAAAATATTCGGTTGGCACGAGCAAACTTATATCCCGAGCATCTCCTTCCCAAACTGGAGAAAAGAGAAACAGATTGTCTGAAGTTTTTAGAAAGTTCCAAAGTGATTGACGGAGTGGATCTGCGTGAAGCTAAATTGAGTTACAAACCGCATCCAAAAATACCTCATGTATCGGACTGCATTGAGCTGAAGGAGGATGAGAAGTTTGGTAGGTATTTGATATCGAATCGCAATTTAAATGCCGGAGATATTATCATCGAGGAAAAACCATTTTCAACCCTTCTGGATGCCAAGTTACGTTACACGCACTGTAATTATTGTCACGAAGATAAGTTTCTCAAGCTCATCCCGTGCAAAACATGTACCATAACAATGTTCTGCTCAGAAGATTGCAGAAACAAGGCATGGGACAGTTATCATCGGCTCGAATGTTCCGTCATCAAAGATATGTACTTTTTATTTACTAAAGTTATCCTTATGGGATTGAGGACTGTAACAACAACTATCAGCACATTTAACTATAATCTCGAAGAACTCCGGCTGTTCATTGAATCAATCGACGAAGGATCGTCGAATCCATTCAAATTAGACTGGACTGCTATTGATTCGAAACAGGTCTACGGTACCATTCACGTATTAGCCACCAACCAAAAATTACGTGACACTAGTGATCTCGTTCAGCGATCTGTTTATGCTATTATTATGAGTGATCTTCTGTTTCGAAGAACAGAACTTGGTCAGCTCTGTGATAAATATGAATCTCATGATCTAATCCGGCAACTGCTATTCCGTCATTCGCAAACATCTCCGGTCAACATGCATTCTATGATGTTTATGGACTACACGCCAACGCAAAATGAAACTTTCTCGCAGGCAGACCTTGGTTGTGGTTCTTTCCCAATACTCAGCATGATCAATCATTCATGCGCTCCAAATCTTGTCCGAATAACTCTTCCAAATGGACACATTGCAGCTTTCCTTAATCGGCCCGTCAAAAAAGGGGGTCAGTTGTTCGACAACTATGGGTAAGTTACAATGTAGTAGCAATCGTTAAACAATAATTAGAGTAACCTTCACCTCCTTCAGCTATCACCACTGCTTGGAATCTCTAATGGAACGTCAAAGTGGCCTTTCTAACCAGTACTGCTTCCAATGTCAATGCGAAGCGTGTAAGCAGAACTATCCGTTGTATTTTAAATTACCACGTGCCAAACTTCCAGCTAGAGTAAAGCAACCGATCGACTATCACGAGATGAGCCTAATTGGCGAACATGACATGGCGACCGCCCTGCGCAAAATACCCGACTTCTGCAATTTCCTGAACAGTTTTGATTCCCAATATCCAAACTATGAACTAAGCTCTGTACAGGAAGCGTTGCTGCGATGTTATCAAATCGTGTTTGCGAAACAGTCTCGGAAGATAAAGTACAGGGATCTGAGCTCTTTTTAATCGAACCAATGTTGATTTTTTTTCTAACGATTTATTACAACAATAATGAATTCTATATAACCAGTTACAAGTTAGTGCATTAAAAAGTGAATATATATTTTTTGCCTACAAAACCTTGGATGCTGAGTGCGTTATTCATCGCCGTCACGTAATCCGTAAATGCTATCATCTCGTGAGCCGGTGCTTTCAGCAGTCCCTTCTCAATCAATTCGAACAGCTCCGTGAACATGTGCGTACGCTCGGGGCTTTGGGTATTATTGTTTGTCCAACGGGTCATCCAGAAACCACTAAACTGTAAGTCCTTGAAAATGAGCGAAGCTGTCGGCACGATTACCGGTTCCCGTGACATTCCACCATATGTTACCATGATGCCGTGGTTGTCTAAATGCCGCGATACTTCCAGAGCATTTTTACCTCCGACGCAATTTAAAGCTAACTTTGGTTTCTTAAATAGCCTATCCTTGAAAATTTTTGTTGTACGTAGCTCTTCTTCCGTTAAGATCTCTGCGGCACCTAAGTCTTTCAGATATGCCCGCAATTTATTGAATTCAGGCCTGTCGCGTACAATTCCCACGCACTCCACACCCCATGCTCGGCACAATTGAATGACTGCCTGTCCACATGCTGAATTGGCTCCATTCTGAAGGACTGTGTCACCGGCTTTCAGCGGAACGAAATCTTTAAGCATCCGATAAGCAGTGCATGGATTTACTGTAATTGTTGCAGACTCAGCTATACCGATAGATTTTGGTACCTTCATGACGTTACTCTCCTTATACAGGGCATGAGATCGCCACGTTCCCAATCCAGTAGAAAATGGTACTACACGGTCACCAACTTTCAAACCTCCTACTTGACCACCAACAGCAACAACTTCACTGACGCATTCATTGCCACCAACTGCAGGAAACTGAGGCTTCACGGGATATTTTCCTACAAAAATATGAGGCTACGATTACAACACTTGGATTTTTCAACTAAAAGCTTGCCTTGAATGGTGTTGATATCGGCTGGGTTTATTGGCGCACCAAGGGTTCTAACGAGAACTTCTCCATTGGCTGGATCGGAAACGGACTCTTCCTGAATTTTAATCACCTTTGCTGGATCACCAAATTCACTGTATCGCAGCACCGACGCAACACAACTCATGTGCCGTTGGAACCGGCCGGTAGACAATTGAAGTTTACGTAATAGCACGGACATTTCAAATAAGAATTTAACTTGATTTCACCAGGAAATAATGATAATTATTAGCTAGATGTTTATAACATGAGCTGACTCCTTAGCTGATTAACATAATATGTTTCACTCAAAAACTGACCGTTCTTCCTGCACATCCCATCAGCTGGCCCAAGTTTCTAACAACATAACGTGATAGGATGCCGTGCAACAGATATGCGACATTTTTAGGTATGTTTCAATGTCAGAGTGCAACAAACACTGCACAATGGGCTGAAGGCTGAATATATAAGACAAAAATTATAGGGATTAAAGGGTTCAAGACCCAAACACAATGTGAGCGGAAACGGAACGGCAACGGCAAGTTTGATAGTTGCGCAAATAAAGTCCATTTTTTTCTTTAGGAACAGACTTATTTGGATCGGTCTTTTCTGCTGTCATTGCTATTCCGCTTGCGGTATCGTTGCGTTTAGGTCTTTGACGCCGGGTTCATATCTTCGCCTACAGCCAAAATATAAGAATAATAAAGTTAAAGTTCACACTAAATCTATATTCGCCTGGTTGACACGTAGGTTCGCATAAACGACAACTATATTCGCTTATCAGCTATAGTATAAACTTGAAATATAAGGGATGTAATATTTGTATTTGAAATAATTCATCTGACAATGGGTAGTCTAAATGAATAAAAATAAACTAATAAACTAATAAAACCACGTGTCTATTAAAACTAGTTCAACACCGTTCTTATCCGATTCGCAAAACGTCCAGATGGCTCATTAAACTCAAAAAGCTCCCCAACTGCAGTAAACGCACGAATACACTGATAGGCAAAATAAAGTGCCCACCTCATCGTTTTTTCAATTTCTCTCATTTACTTGGTTCAAATTAAAGTAAACACACTTTATTTTTTTTACTATCTTATTTTTTATATTCTTTTTAAGTTTCACTTATGGAATACTGCAAAAAAGGAGTTTTACTTAAAGAAAAAAAAATCAATTTGTGTTGAAAAAAAAACAGTGACAAAATAAAGTGCCCACTTCATTTAGGCTACAGAAAATATAAGCTAAAGTAAAATAAAAGCATTTCAATAATTGATGTGTCCTCCTTTGGCCTTCACGACCTCTTGCAGGCGCTTCGATCTAGCTCTTCCCAGGCGCGCTCCAGGGCTTCAAAATAGTTATTTTTATTGGTAACACCAGTTTTGTCAACCCTGGCATCGAGAATCGCCCACAAATTCTCGATGGGATTGAGGTCCGGGTTTTGTTTAGGCCATTCCAGCGGTTTGATCCGACAAGACCGGAAGAAAGACTTGGTCTTCTTGGCAGTATGCTTCGGGTCGTTGTCCTGCTGGAATACGAACTTCTCTTCAAGGCCCGTCTGGATCAGCGAAACCTCCAGATTTTCTTGCAGGATGTTGATGTAAGAATCTGCCTTCATTATCCCGTTGATTTTCACAATGCTTCCCACTCCACCTCACGAAAAACACCCCCAGACCATCACATTTCCTCCTCCATGCTTCATCGTGCCTTGGATGTGGCGCTCCTGAAGCTCCTCTCCCGATCTGCACCAAACACGAACCCGCTGCTTTCGGTTAAACAGCTCGAATTTTGATTCGTCCGTCCAGAGAACCGTTTTCCAGAACTCTAGGGGCTTATCAGCATGCTCCTTAGCAAACTTAAGCCGTTTGGCTTTGTTTGCCTTGCTGATAAATGGGCGCTTCCGGGCAAGTTTGCTATTCAACCCCTGTGCAACGAGACGGCGACGAACAGTTCGACCGGAAACTGATAACTGAAGGGTTTCCTGGATCTCGCGGACAGTTACCTTCGGGTTCTTCTTGACTTCGCCCATGATCTTGGTGTCCGTTCTCGCATCCGTTTTCCGCTTCCTGCCTCTGCCAGGGCGATCCACCACTGATCCAAACGTTTTAAGCTTTAGAAGAATTTTGCCAACCGCTGCCTTACTGATACTGTACTTCTTAGCGACAGCCCGGTGCGATTCACCGTTTTGCACATCACGAACGACCAATTTTCGGATACACAAGGGAATTGCTTTCGAAAGCACTGCGTTCTCCATTTTTTTCAATTGAATCAAATGCGATCACGTATACAAATGCACCAGGTTGAGCCGTATGCTTCAAAACATGTCAAAATATCAAAACATAAACAAACAACAACTTAAGAGAAAAAAAAGAGAAGAGACAAACAACAACTTATCGAAAACATATCGATTTTTGAAGTGGGCACTTTATTTTGTCACTGTTTTTTTCAACACAAATTGATTTTTTTTTCTTTAAGTAAAACTCCTTTTTTTTCAGTATTCCATAAGTGAAACTTAAAAAAAATATAAAAATAAGATAATAAAAAAAATACAGTGTGTTTACTTTAATTTGAACCAAGTAAATGAGAGAAATTGAAAAAACGATGAGGTGGGCACTTTATTTTGCCTATCAGTGTACATGCCGAAATTGGTTCATTGTAACCAAACACAGTTCCGCAAATTTGCTTGCAGCAACGTAGACTTCCGTGTTCAGTACACGAAAGTTCAACAGAGAAAGTAGTTCAGGAGCATCAGCTTTATCATTCAACAGTTTAGCTTAGCTTAGCTTAACTTGACTGTTTGCACGTATCAATGGTTGCTACTCCGTGATTGATCAACTGAATGAGGCTGGGAGTAACCGACCATTCTCACTGTACACGTTTCAGTGACTCAATTACTTTAATAATCAATAACGGCGCCGGGCACGTCCTTGCAATCAGTTGGGAATAGGGAAGGAAAGTTAGTGTGCACACTTAGAAAATTTTACAGTATTCGGTAATTTTTACCGAACTTTCAACAGCTGAACGTTCGGTAATCCGATTTACCAGTTTTCGGTGAAATTTTACAGTATTCCGGTAAAAAAATTACCGGAACTTGTCATATTTTACCGAAATCCGTTAAATTTGATTACCGAACTGTTCAGCTGTTGAAAGTTCGGTAAAAAATTACCGAATACTGTAAAATTTTCTAAGTGTGTGACCATTGCTGATTAGGGACCGTGTTTACCTCTGCATCCCCACAAAGGTCACAGGAAGGAGGGTTTTCTATGTTATTAGGGTAGGGCTCCATGGATCAGGATTCACCTTGATAAGTGATGTGATCATACAATATAGTTCATTTAATTCAGGAGACAAAAAGGATAACAATTACCTGTTTCACTCCACGTTTTTTGAGAGCACTTACGAACAATTGTATGAATATCCCTTGCGAGGTCTAACTGGTTAGCGTTCTGCTTTTTCCGCGGTACCTAAATGATGCCTATCCAAAACGGCCAAGCTTGCCCCATATGTCATTACAGGTGAACGAAAGTAGCATCGTATCTCGAACTTAACTCCTCCAACTGTGGAACTGTATCTACAGCAATGCCATGTCGGTACTGATTTTCCGTGGTGGAACTGGCTTACCAAGAGAAGTCTGCCGAACATCGGTGTTTGTAGGATACCGGGTGTCCGTAGAGATTTTCCCGAGTCCTGGAGTTAGGTAGACAGGCTCAAGCCGGTTACGCCAAGAATGGCTACGGTGGCGATACAGTTTAGGGTCAAACACGAATTACTCCGATAATAATTGTGTTATAATATCGGAAAACACAAAGGAATAAAATGCATGTCAAACTTGCTACCCTAACCTATTATGGTTATCTGAATAACCGAAAAAGTTCGAATCAAAAGATGTATTGGTATAAGGTGACGTCCAAGCGTATAATTGCTTCATTACTAAAAACACAGCCTTACTCTTTCCATCCACGAAATCGTCACACACCTCTTGTGATGAAGGTTGTCAATATTGTCAATTGGAAATTTGCGACAACTAATTATCGTTCCTCTTAGGAAAAACGACAAATAAATCAGTAAAATGGAAAGCGCTCACCCGGATAATCAGCAACAATCAGCAAACGTGTACCAATCGGTTCTTTTTTGAAATCCATTTACACCGGCTTTTAGTTCTATTCAACACATAAATGATGTTAAGGTATGGCTCTGGTTATAAACACAGCATCCACTATCACACGCGACGGTTATTATTGGAATTCTAAGAAGGAAATAAATCATCACACAAAAAATACTCAATATCAGCTTTATCATTCAACAGTTTAGCAATAAACAACGACTGCTGTATTTTTCGACGTCGTTCCAGCGTGTCCAAACCCAGTAGTCGGCATTTATCAGAATACGGTGGCAAGTTGTCAGGATCTCGCCACGGCCATAATATTCCATGGATAGATCTCCGAAGTTTGAACTGAAAGTGATGCTGTACCTAGTGCTGTACATTGCCATTTCCAAGAGCGGTATTTCTGAGCCATGGTTCAAGCCCTGGGTTGGGCCAACAATCAATATGCAACTAGCGAATTGAAATTGGTTCACTGTTGTAGAACCCCTTGGTCCGAAGTACACTTTGAAGCCAGCACCTTACAATACATACTTGCGCCTTTGTTTTGATTTGCTGTGTTATTTTGACAGAATATTTGAGAGTGTGTTGGTGTGAGCACATTATTAGGGGCGCATTATTAAGCATGGGACCGAGCTTGGGACCGATGTGCTCGTACTGGCTGAGCCAAGAAAAAAATCGTATTTGTTCGGGACCTACTGGTCTTAAAGTTAATCTATGGTTTGACTATCAATGAAGATGTTTACCAGAACGTAGCAACGCAGCACCTTCCAGGGTTTGATTCCCAGTCTGGTCTAGAATTTTTCGTTAAGTAATTTTTTTCGACGCCCTGGGCATAGGGTAAGGTTGTTCTTGCAGAAATAGTACCTGGCATCGAAAGCTCTTAATTAATAACTGTGGAAGTGCATTTAGAAGAGCATGCCATAAGCTTGAAACGCTAAGAAAGAACAAAGAACCAGAACGAATGTTTGAAGAAAATTTTGATCCACTTTCTACAAATATTCATGCAGATGGACAATACGTGTTTTGACCGGATAATATACCGGTATAGCTCCAAAAAAACACGTTCCTGAATAACCATTCGATCCCACTTGCATATACGGAACAATTTTACTATTTAGTGTGCTAAACACAGATACCAAGACGTAAATCATTTAAAAGTATAAGGTTTTTCGCCTGATTAGTTTTTATCTAAAAATCTAGATTTTTTAATGAACAAAATATATCATACACTTTAAAAATCATAGCTTCACAGCGAAGATATGGTGTTTTCCCGCGGAAGTTAGTTCCGTGTGTATTAAAAAAGATTAAAATGTTCGAAAAGTTCAAAACAGATTTCATTTTATGTTAGAAAATTGGTGACTCGCGACCGTGACAACGGCCATAGTATGATAATATTACTAAAAAAAGTACTCAGTTCTCGACTAATTCATGATAAGGGCCGAAAGGCTAGTTGTAAACGTAGATTTCTCAATAATCATGAGATTCATAAAATATCCAAGAGAACGTCCATTAATTATGTCATGCAAAAAGTGACTTTTTATAGCTCTCCCCCCCTCCCCCCCTTGTCACATTTTTTGTATGGACCTTCATATTTTCTCGCATGGGCTGTCACGTTTCACAACCCCCCCCCCCCCTCCACCCTTACTGCGTGACATAATTAATGGACCTTCCCCAATAACATCATATGGTAGAGCAAACGTTACTTGACCAGATAGTGCTTTCAATACACGAGAGTGTTTTGAGGTTCGAGAGAAATCAACGTTTTAAGTCGTTGTTTACTGACTTTGGTTTTTAGGCCCTAATCATGAATTACTCATTAGTTTCACTTGAACCTGTGCAACATATAGGCCAGTATCGACTTAAAAAATAGAGAAGTTACGGAATTTTGTTCAATATTACCTAGCGGAATTTTGACAATTGATTTGCCTGGAACGAAATGTCACCTTCACCCATTAAAGGTCGGTATAGTGTTCGACAGAAATTTCTTTTTCTATCCCAAGCCCATGTTAAATTCCGTTTACTGAAACGGAAAAGTAATGAATCGAAAAGAAATTTCTGCAGCAGTATACACCTGAAAAGAACGAAAAAAAATAATTGGAATTTGTTAGGTTCTCATGGAAACTAATGGGAGATGTCACTTTTACTTTCGGAAAAATGTTCCGCTCGATTATTCCGACAGTGAAGGTGGAGTTTCGTTCCATGCATATCAATTGTCAAAACTCCGTTTGGTAATATGGAACAAAACTCCGTAGCCTCTTTACTTTTTAGGTCGATACTGGTCTTAATATTGTACAAAATTCCGTAGCCTTTCTACTTTTTAAGTCGATACCTACCTTTAGGATGTGTGGAAACCTCACAAATTACAATTTTATTTTTCGTTCTTTTCAGGTGGATGCTGCTGCAGGAATTTCTTTTCAATTATTTACTTTTCCGTTTCAATTAAGGGAATTTAAAATGGGTATGGGATAAAAAAAAAAAATTTCTTTCGAACACGATACCGACCTTATCGACAAAGATTTTTCATTAGATCCTTACTGGCAAACGTAAAAAAGTGGCCTTTTCGTGATTTAGAACACGCCTAATTTGTCCATCACGGCCATTTCGAAGAGGAAGAGTTCACATATCCGATAGAATTAGAAGCTTACCCCAAGTAACCACAAGCATTATATTATTGCACTCATCCAACCCAAAATCAACATCGGCAATGCGGGATCGCATCAATTCAACAGTTGTCAAGTAATAAAGCGTTATATAAGCTTGAAAAAGTAGTGATGCTTACCAATGCAATAATGCTACTTTAACATGTGTAACATAAGTCCTGGGAATACTTTCAGACGTTTATTTGACAGCATTAATAAACACACAGATGTCAACCAATGTACTTGTCACGTTCATCTGTGTTCCTACTGAACTTTCAAACTCAAATTGCGCAGTAGTTTCCATTAAAAATGTCGTACAAGCTGGATTTACGAGCACAAGTCGCAAACCTTTTTGGACGGCTTAGTACAAGTGAAATTTTGAGCGTGTCCAAAGACGAGCCAATATCAAAATCAACAATATACCGTGTTTTGAAAGATTGTCGTGCTGGTAAAGAACCGGAAAATAAAAAGAAAAGTGGACGCCCAACAAAATTGAGTGCCAGAACAACGAAAAATCTGCTGTCAAGCGCTGAAAACAAGGTTGGCCAATCAACACGCAAATTAGCACGAAAATTTCAGGTTTCAAACATGACAGTCCATCGGATTTTGAGAAAAAATAACGTAATCTATCTGAAACGTCAGCGTGCACCAAAATATACAGAGCAACAACTCGAAAAAATACCAAAATGCTGCCGTGCACTTCGTCGCGAGCATTTTGCAAATGGAAAGTGCATAATTTTGGATGATGCATCTTACTTCACGTTTTCGCACCATGAATTGAGTGGTAACGATGGTTTCTATACTGCTAACATTAAAACAACAACAGACGATGTTAAATATGCCAGTAAATCGAAATATGAGCCAAAGGTGTTAGTGTGGGCAGCCATGTCATCGAAGGGTATCTGGGCGCCTTTGATACGTCCAAACAAGGCCAAAGCTGTCAATTCTGACGTGTATATCAGCCAATGCTTGCCAAAATTGAAGCAATTCATCAACAAATATCACGCTGACGACGAAATCATGTTTTGGCCGGATCTTGCAAGCCGTCATTACGCGAAAAAAACATTAGATTGGCTAACTGAGCGCAAAACATACCATTTGTATCGAAAAAGGGCAATCCACCTAACGTGCCTCAGGCTCGTCCAATTGAAATTTTTAGGAGTGTTCTCAAACGTATGGTGTACGAAAATGGCTGGGAAGCTAACAATGAGCAACAATTGGTTAATCGAATCAAGCGGAAGATGAAAGAAATAGACATAGACACTGTCCAGAACCTGATTCAACATGTTCGCCGTACATTGCGTAAAATCGAAGATAATGGTCCATTGAGCGTACTGTAAATATATTTTTCAATAATTTATTAATAGAATAAAATACCCTGAAGAGCATTTTAAAATCCGATTGTTTGATTTCAAGTACCATGCTTTTGAATTTTTCCCAGGACTTACATATGTTACATATGTTAGCAATGTCTTATGCCATTACAAAAGATATAGCTTTAGTTCGATCTTAGTGGGGCCCTTTTCGGCTTTAATCCAACTTCAATGATGCACTAGACGTAATGCAAATGCCTTATATATGCATGCTTTTATAGCCTCGTGGTTACTTGGGACATGAGTAGCCTTTGTGCCACTGGAAATTTACGAAGAAGCCATTGTTTACGATTATCAGTAAGGCCCTAATTAAAAATCTTTATCGACATATAAAGGAAGTATGAAAGCCAAGGAATAGTGAAAACCCTATCCGGGCAACGACGTTTTCGTTCGAGAGCACCCCGTGAAGATGTCAGGATTGTTCGATTGGCTAAGCAAAATCCGAAGTTTTCATCGAAAGATACTACTGAACCACTAAAACTAAACTTGGCGACGGCACAACGGCAGTGGTTTAAAGCATTTGCAAGCGGAACTTAAAGAAGCGGATGGAGTTTGCCAAAAAATACGCTGGTATGTCGGTAGACTTCTGGAAACGGTCTTTATGGACGGACGAGAGTAGGTTTGAGCTATTGAGAGCTTCTGGGGAAGCACACAGGGATCGATACATCCAGAAGACAATGAAGCATAAAGGTGGCAACCCAAGTAATTACGAGGCAGTCAACGTGTTATTCCTAACCATCTTTACTCACTTTTGGGTAGCCATACTTCCGACGAATTTGAGTCCATCGTACTCAATCTGGGTTGTTTGGAAATAGTGTGTATAGAAATGCTTTCCAAGCTTAGAGGAAACTTATGCCTTGTTCAGACTACAGAGTTGTAACATAATACAAGGGTGTTATAAAAATTATCAACACGAAAAACGTCATCTTGATAGTGTTGTATCATGTTACAATTCCGTAGTCTGAACAAGGCATTATGCTTTGTTAATACTACAGCCTTGTAACATAATACAAGGCTATCTTGATGACATTTTCTTTGTAGATAGGGTAAGGGGATGTAATGTTAGCCTAGCTCCTTCATTCGGCCTATGTACTAAAAGTGTCATTAATTTAGCAATAATCAACAAAATCATGGTGCTATTAGGATGACCGATGTAATTCGAAACAATTGAGACAATATTAATCAACTTATAGTTGCTCACTTCCCCGTAACTTTCGATTTCTTCGACTTTTGGGGCATCATGATTTCTCAGATTAAGCTGAACAGCCAAGCTAAACGATCTTCAAGTGATCTAAATTTGGCTTAATTGAATCGATAAAGCAAGTAATGCAGTTTATATGTTCAGAAAATAGTTACATGTTACAAACTAACTGTTCACATAGCTAAAATAACAATGATTTTACAAGAAAATCGTAGACCCAATGTTGGGGACATATTTTTCTGTATGTTCCCAACTATGGCCTGTTGAATCACTAACGTAGTAAACAGGTTGTTATTGGTAAAAAAAAACAAGTGGAATTGCATGAATTTGCGGTTGTTTATGTTCAAGTGGCTCATCTAAACACAAACCGAAGGAACAAAATCATTGTATAGTGAATTATAATGTTTTCATTATTGAGTGGCTGATAAATCATAAATGAACACCGCTTAAGTGTTTCGAGGCAGTTTTACTTTAGTTTGTTTTGTGAAATGTTGTATTAAGTAAATCCAGTACAGCTTACAATGCCTTAATTCATAAAATTAGAAAAAAAAACCGTACAAAGACTGCATTTAGTAATAAATCCATCGAATGGGACGAAGTTGCATCCACGAATAGACCCAATTTGGTGCCTATAGACCGACATTAAATCCACATCCCTCGAAAGTTTATGGCATTATAAAAATAGTTGTGTAACTTTTAGTGATACATGCTACCAAATGTCATATCAAACTTATCTTTGCAAGTGTATAACTAGTTGAATTTCGCTTACAGCTTAAAAACTTTATGAGTTATAATGAAAAATGTGATCGCTGATTGCATAATAGGCTGAGTCAAGGGACACATACCCTACTATTCAAAACACTCTTGTATTTTGTTACCCTTTAAATCAGGAAATAACAATTTTTTTGTGGTGTATCGTTTATTTTGTCCAGCACTGTGAATTACAATAAGGTCTATGTTATAACAACAACGTGAAATGGAATGGTGCATGTATAAACAGCACCTGGGGATTAAATTGTGTAGTTAAAATATCTGCCAAGTCAAGAGTATAAATGGGACTTTGGAGCATCTATCTTATTTTAAGGATGCTGGGATAATGTGAGTTGGAAGATTAGGATTAGTATACCAATCAACTTTTTCTTTATTATTCTCTGAAACAGAAACCGGTTCGATATTTATATATAATTGTTTTATTTTATTTGAATGCATTATCAATATTTGTTACCGATTGCAGTATTTAAATTTGGCTTAATGTTCGTCAATTCACATTCACAATCATATATTATACCTTCAGTCGAGCCTCTTCATACGGTATATTTATTGTCGGCCAGCAACAGTGACTGCCGCGTTTACATTACATAAATACGGCAAAACAGTTTTATCAATATTTGTATGTGTTAATGCCAGAGCCGGTTGCCGGCTAGGAAGGAGAAAATCAAAATTTGGAACTGTGTGCGATCGTCGTCATCTCTGGTGCGGTTTCCATTTTCAAGTTCAGACGTACGTACGGTTGTCGTGGAGTGTGTTCCTTCTACAAGTCTCAGGAATTAAGTTGCCCAATTTTCAAGACCACAATGGCCAATATTGGAAAGATTTTTGCATATCGTGCATGCACATTGGCCAAAGCCGCTAACGCCAACAATGTACGATTCTACTGCAGTGGTGAGTAGCATATTATCGATAGTGAGGGTTTAATTATTTTGATTGAATGTGACATGGCGATGTGACGTAATAAACTATATTAGTCTAAGGTTACTGCGCTTGCTCAGAATTTAAATTATAAGGATAGCAAAGTCCGGATCAGTCTGACATCTAAGATCTATCAAATCCGCTTGGTGTTCCAAATTAATTGTAAGTAAACCCAGTGTCATTTGAGCAGTTCTACTGCTTATCTTTCATTTTATTTGATAACTTTAAATATACAGGGTGCTAATCTTAGTAGTTCGCAGATTATTGATATATTTGTTAAAAATCATTGGTAGAACGTTGCAACATAACTTCAAAATGATTACATAAGTATCTAAGCTGTGTGACGTGGTTGGTCTTACTTTGCTATAGTCTTCTGTTGTGTTGCACAGTTCATAGGTAAACAGTGTGAGTTGCAACCTACAGTGATGATCAAACATTATAGTAATTCAGTTGATAGTAGATCTCGGAAAGCTAAATTTCCGCAATTTAAAACAGTTTTTCGCTTATTTGAATAAATACATTTTGAGGATAAAATATAATGATCGAACGTATGCTAAAACATAAAAGTCGTATCATAAAGAATAAAATTCACCAAGAACTATTAGAATACACGATAGAATAATGTATTTTATCAATCATCCTTTTGCAATTTCTTTCAGCAACCCCCAAGACGCTCGAGTTTATCAAAACCGAACTAGTTGGCGAGAAGAAAAATGTCGCCCTAATTACGCTGAACCGGCCAAAGGCCCTGAATGCCCTGTGCAATGGACTGATGAACGAAGTCAGCCAAGCATTGGATCAGTTCGAACGGGATGATACTGTTGGTGCTATCGTTATCACTGGTAGTGAGAAAGCCTTTGCGGCTGGTGCCGACATCAAGGAGATGCAAGGCAACACCTACGCCAAGTGCATTACGGGTAATTTCCTGAGTAACTGGACCCGGGTCGCTCAGAACCAAAAGCCGGTTATTGCTGCTGTTAATGGTTATGCTCTGGGTGGTGGATGTGAGTTTGCAATGATGTGCGACATTATCTACGCTGGGGATAAAGCCAAATTCGGTCAACCGGAGATTGCTCTTGGAACAATTCCCGGAGCCGGAGGTACCCAGCGCACTACTCGTGCGATGGGCAAATCCAAGGCCATGGAAATGTGCCTAACCGGTAACATGATCAATGCTGAAGAAGCTGAACGATCTGGACTGGTCAGTAAGGTCTTCCCTGCGGATAAGGTTGTCGGTGAAGCGATCAAACTTGGAGAAAAGATTTCCAGCTTCTCACCTTTGATTGTACAGTTGTGCAAAGAAGCCGTTAATACTGCTTATGAGAGCTCCCTGGCTGAGGGTCTGAAGTTCGAAAGACGTCACTTCCACGCCACATTCTCCACCAAGGATCGCCTGGAAGGTATGACTGCGTTTGTTGAGAAGCGTGCTCCAAAATTCACCAGCGAATAAGTGTCTCGGATAATCAGTTGTGTATTTGGCGTCTCGGCACATAAAAAGGCGCGCTTTAGGCATTTCTGTCTACTCGAGGATTTTATGCATTTATTATTGTTAGGCACTTTCTACGATCTATGAGGTGTATCTGGACCAGAGTAGAAATAAACGGTTAAGCTATTATTTTGTATTGATGAAAAGGAATTTGTTTGTACCATGATTGTATCACAATCGGAAGCGGAATTCTTTGTAGGGTCCGTAAAAGAAATGTTTCAACGATATATATATATACATATATATATGCTGCCGGTGGAAGCATAACTGTCATGTGACATTTCATTTTCATTTTCATTTTGCTGCATTTGGTGGGGTAATGAGAGCGCAAGTCAATCCAAAGTCGAGAGTTAGAAAGGGGTAATGGCAAACTGGTCTATGCGGCGGACTACTTGAACGCCATGGGAGAGAATAAGGATTAGGTTGTGGTAAGGGAACGTCCAGTAATTACGTCACGCCAAAACAGACTTTTTTACCCCCCTCCCCCCTTTGTCACGTTTTTTGTATGGGCCTTCAAATTTTTTTGTATGGATCGTCACGTTTTCCCAAACCCCTCTCCCTCCCCTTACTGCGTGACATAATTAATGGACCTTCCCTAATGGGTTTGTATAGTTCTTGGAATGAGATGGCCGCGTTACTACAAAATGACGAAGGACTGATGATACTTCTCTTTGTTTGCAGTCTTTGCATCCTTTCCTTGCAAAAACTGCATGTAGGCCATGGTTGGGGAGATCCTTCGTACTTTCATGGATCTATTTAACCGAAATTCTCGGCTACCTAGACCGCGTCCAGGGATGGCTGATTTGGTGCTTGAACTTCGTGACCACTCAGGGCCATAGTGGTTGCAAAACCGCCAGCATAGAGTTAGTAACATAAAAAAGAGAAGAGAAAGATGATTTTAGTATTTGATGGCATGCAATGGCATGGGTGTATGTGCAATTATTGGTGATATTCTCACAACGGCTCTTCGTTTCTTCGACCAAAAATTTCTGTAACATGCACAAAATTAACAAAATTGTTTGTTGACTTCAACAAATCTGGTTTGTTGAACTAACAATTATATTTTGGCAAATCAACAATCTTTTTTTGCTGAATCTTCCATGATTTCTGCTGTCAAGTTCTGTTTGTTGTTTCAGTTTGGAACTGTTTTTACTTTATACGACACGCTGTTTTGATTTGTGGACAAAATCAGGAACATTCCGATTTTACGAGCCGTTCGAACAGAGAGATTAGGGTTTTCCTTCAATATCTGCTTCACTTTTTGGTCTACAACAGGATCAGCACGTCCATTGTTTTTATCATTTCTCGGTTTCCACTCGACCGTCAAACCCGAAAATGATTTCCACAGCGTGAACAGTGGATTGAGGTAAATCCAAATGTATCGCAAGTTCCGGTATTGACCAGTCAGGATTTGCCTTAGGTCCGTACAAAATATGCTCGCGCATGTGCTTTTCATTCGTCGTCATCTTGAACACTATACACCATACGGTTGAGGACCAATGCACCAGTGAGCAAAGATTTGTAGCTGCTGTTGTAGGAGGTGACAATCGTTGATAGACTGGATTCGCAAGAAGATCTTCAGGTCATCAGTATACGAAAGACGGGGTCCTACGAGGGCTAGGTTCACATAATTGAAGTACAGCAAGAAGATCAGCGGCCATAAATGACTCCCTTGAGGTATTCCTGAAGTGGCTGGAAAAACGTCGGACATGCAATCACCAACAGCACCAACTGTCAGCAGACGATCAGTGAGGTAGGAGCGAAACCATTGTAAGAGACTTTCATTTACTCCAAGCTTATGTAGTTTTGCGATAGCGAAGTCGTGGTTGAGCATGTCAAAAGCTTCTGAAAGGTATGTATAGATGACGTCGGTTTGCGCCATTTCGGCCATATTTTCCGTAATAACCGAAGTAAGACACAACAGATTAGTGGTAATGGAACGGCTGACCATGAACCCGTGTTGATCTTCAATTAAGTATTGCAATGAGAGAGTAGAGGGTCTATTATAAGGAGCTCAAATAGTTTTTATACAGCGCTCAAAGAAGAAATGCTTCGGTAATTATCCACATCTCGTTTGGTTCCCTCCTTGTGAACTGGAAACAAGTGAGCAACCTTCCAACACGAGGGAAATATGTCACTTGATGTGGAAATCTGGAACAGACGATACAAGGGGGCAGCAGAATGGAAATGTGTTTCTTTAGAAATACTGACGGAACTCCATCTGGGCCAGGATTGAAGGAAGACTTGAGCTGCGATGCGGCGTTGGAGATAATCTCAATACTGATATCGATTGCCCAAAATGAGTGACCATGCAGAGGAACGTAGCCGCAGTTATCTGATCGCCAGTAACATTTTCGTCAGTGAATATGCTGGCAAACTTGAAAACAAACGGCAAACGTTCTGAGGAATGGAAGCGGTTTCACCGTTTAAGGCCATGGAGGATGGTAGTCCAGACTTCCTGCGCAGTTGACTAACATATCTCCAAAAAGATTTCGGACGTGATTTCAGCTTTCTTCGGACATTTTGTTGGTATCGAGAGTAGCACAGCCGATTTATCCGCTTGAACTCGTAATTAAGCTTCACGTAGAAATGTTTCAAAAGAAGCGTGCGATATTTAGTGAATCCTCGTAGTGCTGCTCTCTTGGTCGATTTAAGCTTTTTTAGTTCCTTCGTCTGCCATGGATGAAGAGAGCCTTTCTGGCGTATAGTTTTCGGTACATGCCCGTCAATGACGTATGCCAAGACATGAACAAATGTGAGAGCGGCATTGTTCACCTCGTCAGCGTCCAGAATTGTATTCCAGTCTATGTTGGCCTGCACCTCGGTTATGCAACGATGGTCGGCTTTCCGAAAATCACACGACTCAGGCGCTGGAAAGTCAGCATAATCGTTGTCCAGACTTTGATGAATGGTAACGACTAGAGGTGGATGATGTGGAACATGCTTAACCAAAGGGGCGGGGGCCATAGAGATAAACGGAGCGTTGCCTCATCGAGCACTTACAAAACATAGGTCCAAGCTGCGGAGTTTTCGTTCACTACGTGGGTAATTTGGGAGAGTATACACCATATACTCATCCGTTGAAGCCGAGTTTTCAACTATAGAGAAAACGGAGCGGCAATGCGCCTCAATGAGTTCGGTATCACGTGTCCGATCAGGTGGAATATACACATCACACAGAAACATTGTTCTATCCAATAGTCTAACAGTGAGCCAGAGCTGCTCCAAACACTCCCATTCGATATTTTCGATAGGTTTCGCCTTCAATCCGCAACGAACCGCTATTAGAACACCACCTCCAGTAGATTTTCTGCTGTTGTTGGGATTTCTATCGCACCGGAAAACCTCATAATCGGGTCCAAATACTTGGTTTGAAAGTGTGCGACCATCGAGCCAAGTCTCGATCAGGACGATAACATCATAGTCAAACGGTAGTCAAGGATATTAGAATAAATTCCACCGACGTTCTGGTAGAAAATTATGAGGTCCTGTGTACGGCAGACGGACGAATTTGGTTGAACGGATTTTCTCCTTCCTTACTTCTGGAGCGAGGCAGCTTCAACACAATCGGTGACAAGTTCGGAACCATCAGGGATAGCAGAGTTGCGTACGACGTAGAAGAGGTGATTCCGGCATGTCAATTTTCAGCTGAAAACGAGGACTTGGAGGTACTGGAATTGGGAAAATTCACGTTTATGTTTGCACTAGTCTGACGTAACAAGCTGGGAGACACCCAGTTCACATCTAAGCTCAGGGACAGGACGACTAAGAAGAACGCTGCCTGCAACAGTTTCGACTGAGTTAGAGGAACTGGGGACACCCATATTGCTTTCTACGGTGCGTATTGGGTGTCCATAAAGAATATCGTCCGATTTTGAAGCGAGCCATGTTGTCTGATGTGCGGTCGGTGATGTCAAAAGCTCTTGTTGAGAATGGGCGGCCCATAGTGTGCTGAAATACGAACCAGCAACGAACGATCGAGTGAGGGTGAATGGTGCAAATTGTACTTGCCTGACGGAGCAGGTTTACGTCATATGAGTATTTCAAGAAGAAGTCTTCTTCAAAAGTCGTGGAGCTCTGAAGAAAAGGGTTTAATATGATGTTCGATTCCGGCATCGCCTCAAAGTGGCCTATTGTCAGCAAAGGTAAAACAATTGGACGGACACGTTGAAATCTCATGTTATTCTCGGTTTTAAACATGCGTTAGAGGCCTTCCTCACTCTTAATATATGAACGAAAAATGGATGCAAAAATGATGATGTTATTGCCTTCGTTGAAACTGTCAAATGTAAAATCAGGGACAACAGATCAATTCGGTTATGATAAACATTTCGATATACTCTTTAACATTTACTTCAAACGTTTTCACACTTTTTCAATGCATACCCATCATTTTATCAGCAAGCAATGTAAACAGAAAATTTACAGTAATTAATGTTCGTGTATTGGTGAATCCAGGTTGGATCCGAACAATTCACCAGAGCGAACCTAATCAAGTTTGAATTGGCCCAATCTGGTTCCGACAATTTCGAATAAGTAAACGTTACGACAGCTTTTATGGCGGATATGGAGGGGAACTATTTTCGCACTAGGATTAAATGAAAATGACATCAACTTCCTAAGCAAGGTTTACCTTTTCCTACCCAAAAGGTTTTTTTGTTATTTTGAGGGGGCAAATCTTCGATAAGATTTCTAGAGCAAAAGTTATGTTTTTTTTTTTCAGTACCTATCAACAGTTGGTAGTTGGTGGTCAATAGTATCAGCAAATTAGTTTTCAGTTGTTACTTGAATTAATCATCTGAAAAACTTATTTAAAATAATAACAATCGAGTGTGGTGACTACTGTCGAATCGACAAACCGCGAATTTCCATTTGATCTTCAAGGAGAGTAACCTCAAGGAGAGTAAGTGATACACAGCCCGTAGAACAACCACAATTATCAATGAAAGACCTAAATAAATATTAACTCGCTAAACATGAGGACGAAAATGGTGAATAACCTGAATTTCTATAACATACTATTACTTTACTATTATTACTAATTACTATGACAGGTTTACAAAACATGTCATGGTACAAATACGAAAGCACATCACGTTTAACGTGAATCTACCAGAGAATGCCATCAACGAAATCAAATAGTTTTCACGTGAAAACTAGTAACGATCAGTTTGAAAGAGTCAAAAGTTCTTACTTCACTCCGGTAGCTCTAGTAGCAAAAATCCACAAGGAATCATGTCACAATTTGTTCAAATAATTAGCACATTTACATGCAAGTATCACTTACAATCAAATTCAAAGCAATCGATCCACAAATATTTAATCGTTTGCAAACATCGACGATGTTGATAAGCGATAAATTATTACTCGGTCAGCTAAATGATGAGAGGGACAAAGAAATCAATGTGAAGTTTACAAAACTACAGTATCAATAATAGTATTTATTTTAATTCACTTTCTTTCGATTACATTTCAAAGAAAAGGACAAACTAATGACATAGTACCACTTTGCACGTCAAGCGTGCTATCTAACTCAAGATGTTACTGTTGAAACTTTAGTTAAAACTGAGTTTTATGTACATACAATGTTTATTATAAAGGCATACAAAGTTAATTAATGGTGAATGATGAGAAGCAGCCTAACAATTAAAAAAAATCAAAAGGCGTTCTATGAAATAAAGTTTTGAAACATATCGTCAGAAGAAATTGAAAAAAAAAAAACATACAGATGTGTAATAATTTTCTGTAAACACTTCTTATGCGCAGCTTATGACGCGTTATCGACTACCCATAACGTACGAATATGAAATAAAGCTTAGCGACGTGCCGCACACGTATTGCACTTGCTTTCACATTAATTCATTCAACACTTTCGTGGCTGCTGGATGTTGTTCACTGCCTTCTGAGGGACCTGCACCGCCGGTTTCTGGGCATGGGCCACCTGACTAGCTTCCACCGAGTGCTCGTGGTGTTTGTTGTTCGACGCACTCTGCACAACTTCGCCGGTGTTGACATTCGGTGGTGGATTCTGTGAAGAGAAAGCGGATTTTAGTGTACGATAGGCTATTTAGGTTTATTATGTTATATAGGTTCTGTTGTCTCAATCGCATGCAATTTAATCTTAGAGCGCCTATGTGATTGGCTGCACTTTCTTAAATTGAAGTTGAATTTTATGTCTACTTCTACTTCCACTTCTACTGTGCTTTTATTATTAGCTTAGTATTTATTTATTTTTAACTTTTATTCCAACTTTACAAAGAAAAATCTCATCAGATTTTGGATCAATCATTGAATTTTTACCCTGAACAACTTTATTTATACGTGAACCCGGAAATAATGAGATTCAAGTTTTCCATACATGGTGCTGTAAAAGTCTATTGAAACTAAATGTTAAAAAATGTAATCTTTTATCGTTTAGCAGAAAATAAAGCACGCCAAATGTTTTAAGTTATATAAGGAATTGAAAGTGTACAAAAAATGCCATAAAATCCTTTTACTCTAGACTTAAAATTAACATTTGTAGACCATTATAACACGATAGTTCATAAAGCAGGCAATATGCTTAATTTTATAAAATATATCGGATACCACTGTTAAGATCCCTATACAATAAAAACGCTTTATGTTTCTTCTGTCTGTCACACCTAAGGCAGCTTTTCTGGCGCTTCCATCGTCTCTTCAACAGCCAATCGAGGAAAGTGTATGGTCGGAAAATGCTATGCTCAGCATTACCTCTCCCAGCATATGAAGCCCGTTGTATGCTGATCAATATTTAAACTTTGAAGGAACGTCGCAATTATGCAAAAAATCTTGTTTGTTAATGATTTGGTATCACAATGTACTGACTCAACTGATCTTTTATCAAAGCTAAATTTATATGCCCCCACTCGACAATTACGTAATCGTAACCTATTCGCGGTAGATCGTCATCGTACAAATTATACTTAATTTGGACCGCTATACCACATGATGATTGTATATAATCAGCATTGTAAAACTTCACTTTGATACACCTCGGACAGAATTGAAACACTCTGTGAAGTGACAGAACATATGCATTTAATTTTTAGTATAAGGATGTATCCATGTAAGACTTATCAATTTAACAACACGGTTTACTGTTTGACGTCTAATAAATAAATAAATAAATAAATAAATAAATAAATAAATAAATAAATAAATAAATAAATAAATAAATAAATAAATAAATAAATAAATAAATAAATAAATAAATAAATAAATAAATAAATAGATTAAAAGTTCACTGCCTGTAGCAGCATATCAGTCCCATTTTGAAAAACAGCTAGCCGAGAAAACGTTCATTCAAGTTGGGAAAGCATTTTTCTTGATTCTTACTCTATTTTTGATGGTTTATATGTACAATAGCATGCACTGTTTACTATACAGCCAAAACAAAATTAAAAAATGTTGTTTTGAGGAAAAAAAAGGTATTGGGACAGGATATGCAGTTACTCTTTTTATCAAGCATAAATGTAACCGCATACCAGTCCCAATCTGTTTGTTCAACATTATCGCACTAACGAGGCATGCTTTGTCGTGGAGTTCGTTCAAATATTACGTAAGACATTTTCCGACCATTTTAACTCTCTCCTTACCATGTAGTTCATTCATAACATATGGATTTTAAAGATGACAAGATGGAAATAAAAAACCTTCTGTAGCTTAGACGCGGCATTTCATTCGGGAAAGGGTTCAGCGTAGAACCATCGGAAAACGTAGTTGTAATTATTTCATTGACGATAGTCTACGAAAGTGCCACTCCTACGATTTTCACATTCGTACGGTGGCAAAGATCATCGACAATATGAAGATATTTCTTCCTCAATACGCTAGGATACGGAGAACATTGCGGGTTAGGTTTCGTTAAGATTAATTGTTGAATTGTACATTTTTTTGTTTTGTTTATTGTTACTGAAACTTTATCTACCACAAGGTGGATGATGAAGAACCCAGGTCAATGACACAAAAGTGAGAAAAATATGTGCACAGTGCTGAAAAACGTAGCTCCGTCAGAGCGCACATCACTAAGTATAATGCGTTTGGAATATCGGGATTACAGGGATTCCGTTGAGCCTGGACATATGGTACTAGCGGTTGACCTACAGAATGTAGGTTTTTATGAAATCATCACTGTATGAATTTGCAGTAAAGTAAAAAAAAAACTTATCTTAGGTCATACAGCTACCTCATTTGAATGGGTTGAAATTGTTCGTTTTCTCATAGCGGCTCATTGCTTTTAATGAGACAATGGCTCCCGTAGGCAAGTACACATGGTCCATGCCAGTTATTGCGTGTCTATGGAATGAATAGGTGAGTGGTCGTTACGACATAGCTGGATATTTTCATCGGGTCATAACTAGATTCAGAGACGTCGAATATCTTGTTATAGGGTTCAACAACTGTGCAGGACTGGAAACTTTTCCTTCATCTGATACTTCTAGTTAACTCAGAAAATGTAATGTGTAAATGTGTAACGTTTTTTGGGTCGAAAATGCTTTGAAAATGCTGCCGGAAAATTACTTTACCAGCGTTTTCAACAGTTCTCAAAACGTGCTCAACAAAATCAAACTTTGACCTTATATCGACAAATTCCGGTATTTTTCATTGTATATTAATGTTATACAAATACAATAATGAATGCCTAAATTAACATCTTTTGTTCGGCAACTTTGATTACAAACAGTGGTTTTTAGTTTTTTGTACGAAAAAAATTCTTGGGAAGAAAAGTGTTGACAAAAACAACAAGTATTTAAGTATGCGTGCGGTAAAGTGGAGGTAGAGACATTGTCAATTAAGCGATGGTCAAACTCTTAGTTCTAACATTTTTTTCTACAGATAGCAACTCCCTCCGTAGTAGAAAGTAAATTTTTAGTTTGAAAAAAAAAAACATTACTTCATTTATTTCTCAAAAGAAATCCTCGAATTGATTCATGAGGTGAATTTGACCAGCAGTCAGGTGTCCGAAATTCAAACAGTTTCTGTGGTTCAAAAATTATAGTGATACATGGCTTTGTTTTTCAACAATCGAGCAAACACGAAAAATCGCCATACATTTTCAGATTGAATACTACCAAGCCTATATATTTCGACACCTCGTCCATGTGACTGCCGGCAGAAACAACTGTCATCGGCTAATTGACAATCCAATGAGTTCCTATAGTTCCTCATACAAGCTTTTTTTTTTTTTCAAATTCCACTGTTCGTCTCTAATGACATGTGTGCAAGGATTTTTTTTAGATTAGTGTATAAGATGTAGGGGCAGACAAATCCTAACTTTTCTCTTTGAAAAATAAAGAAAAAGAAGAAACTATAATGATATCACTGATGCAGTAGTAGGAAAACAAAGACGCAATTAACACTTGGTCAACAAACTAAATCAGAACTACACATGCTTCCAAACTAGCTGTCAATAAACCAATCGCAGTCAAAACCTTTACTTTGGGAAACTAACAAAATGTATGCTGCTAACATGGACCAACAGCTCATCCCAACTATTCCACAGAGTAAGCTATTTAAAAAGATAAGAAGAAGAAGATA
Source organism: Aedes japonicus (assembly GCA_034211315.2). NCBI lineage: Eukaryota > Metazoa > Arthropoda > Insecta > Diptera > Culicidae > Aedes > Aedes japonicus. Next base: position 104,181 of record JASCZW010002017.1, on the reverse strand, counting down.
CCTACCGATAAGCCAATGACTTCGACGGGATCCTTAGCTGGCCGCTCCGTATTTGGGGTCTTGTGTTGCACAATTCGCATTCCGCCGGCCTTGACTGCAAAGGCATTTGAGAAAAATATGATTAGAATAACCTTCTTCTTCTATGCTTGAATCCACATTTAATATTGCAGGTGCACACTGATAACTTAACTGGAACACCAAAACATGGCTGGCTGAGTGCAACACTGCGTAGCCATCCATAAGATTATGTAGGTGTGTTGAATTATTTCTTTTTAAAACAAAGATAGTCATGTAGGTATATATATAATTCATTCTTAACTTTTCCGGATAATTCCGGATTGATATTCCAGTTAGATATCTTTAATATCATTGAAACAAACAATAGACTAACAATCCAGAAAACACTTACCTGCTGGTGGATGTCCAGCGACCAGTCCTTTGTCTTCATCAGCCATTTTTTTACCGCACTGAGTGATACTCTCAAATTTATCCAAAAATAAATTAATACTTCAACTTATGGCAACAACTAATAAGCGATGACAATTTAAATTATTGAAGAACAACAATCACTGGAATAAGTTGCTATAACTTGACAACGAACGCGCGATTCAGTTGGGAAATAAGTACTAATCTAGCCGTGGCAGCAAAACCTCCACGACGGCAAATACACGGTACGATTACTATCTCGAACGAAAATATTTTCCTTGCACACAGCTTCACTCAACCTTTGAATGCTTTTTATTACGAGCTGGAGCACAAGAACTGCGATGTAAACACACGAAGCGATGTATGTGGTTGGTTCGAGGGTTGGTTGGAAGTCAGACTCCATGTATTTATCAACACAACGCGATGATCAATGTGTGAAGTTTATCGTAAAAAGATTCAGAACAGTCGCAATAAAAAACAATCAATAGATTAATAAATTTATTTAATAAATAGCGATTAGTGAAATAAGTATATAATACAATAATATTCTAATTATGTTGTTTTATCATTTCATGCACCTACTTGACGATTACAACGCGCATAAGAACAACAAAAGAAATCAATACTTTTTTATATGAGTAGCAACATATAAAAATGACAAAAATAACATAAAATACATTTTATGAGCGTTTTATAAACACTAACAGGTTCAGGTGAGCGGTTATAAACATATAAGATTGCATACATGAGTATTTCATTTGGAAAATATGTGTCAGTAATAATAGTTAAAAACCATAACATCTCACATATAACTTATCTAGGGTTTTTTTTTTTTTTTCATTAGGGTGAATCTAACATTGAGAGATTCTTTCCGGTGCTCTCTTTCATTTGTTACAGCGCCATTATTAAACTTTCGAGGGATTCTGTATTCGAAACACAACAGTGCTTGCTAACATACTCTACAAATAGTAGAATGAAAAACGTAAAGGTGATTGGAATATGAATAAAAGCGAAAGTAATCGAAGAGTGTCTCTCAATGTTAGATTCGCCCTAATGAAAAAAAGGAGGAGTTTTCCGAATCGAGAGAAGAAGCGTTAAAATACAAATCTTGACTATGGCGGCAGCAAACATCATGCTCAACGAGATAGAGCTTCCAGCGGATTTATGTGCTATTTTCGAAGGTAAGATTCCCTATTTAGCTTGAGTTTGCATTTTATTTTCATTCTCTTGCATTTTATTTTCATTCTTTTTTCTGTAGATTTAGATCCTTATAACGATTTTTGCGATAAAAACGAAGGAAGAATCAGCGAACGTGATTTTGGAGCCACGTTCATCTGGCCAAAGTTGGAATATCAGCGTAGTTGGAATTAACTGGAAAATACTAATTTTTCTTCTCATTTTTAGTTATTTTTTTCTTGTTGAAGGAAATGTGTACAACGCATAAACATATGTGTTTTTTCTTTTCATAGAAAATTTGTGACTGCTTCTCATTTGTATAATTGTTGTTTATTTATTTCATAAACCAACATTTTAATGTGTATGAATAACCAATCATAGATTATACATTTTCATGCAGGCTACACACAAAAAGTATAAGTTTGTGGTAATTGCAAATATCTATATCAATCACACATAAACTTGATATGAACTTTTTCCTCAGTGTACGTACGTGATATCTTCATACATTATAAATATAATATATAATATATAAAGAAAGCCTATTTCAAATAATATTTTTTGTAGTCTAAATGGGTTACCACCACCGTTATTGTTACCACAATAACCTTAGTAGATTCTAACTAAACTATAAACTTAGAATATTCTGTATGGTTTCAACATTATTTCAGATGAAATGAATTAATAATACGTATTAATGAAGCGTTTGTATGGTGAAAGCGAGTTAAAGCTCTCACATACCAAATAACACTATTTGTGACAATATATATTCAATCGAAAAGCTGCTAATTTTCGACGAGTTTGTCCGATGCATAGTGTTGCAGTTATTGCAGGGAATTTTAAAAATTTCAGGCTTTTCAACCGATGGGGATCTTCGACATAATATCTTTTAGAGTATTGTTTTTTTTTTCGTATTTTCGGGACATAAACCACTGCGACTAGTAATTTGATCTATTGTAGTATATCCCGTATCATTTGTTTAGTGCATGTCCAGTTACCGCATCACTATTGAGAAATGATGAAGTATTCGGTGTTGTTACAGTTGTCATTGTTTGTTTTGTTGGCAATAAATCGAATTATATTGAAAGTTTCCGTTATTTAAACCCTTTGAGGAGTGAGAGCAAACACAAACTATGACCCGATACTGACCATGCATCAGAACTCTAGTAATAACCAATGCAAACTATAAAACATCAAATAGACATCGACATAATCGAGGCACAAAACGAGTATTGTAATTTTTCATAAGACAAAAATGTAATAAGGACTAAGATATTTTCCTTTGACTACAAAAAACAAATATGTTCCCTAGTTTGAATTAATTCGCACCACAAAAAGGTGATCTACCAGCGCTACGGGTCAAGAGTATTGAGTATTGAGTATTGTTACTTTTCCAAACGGTATGAAATCCAAATTTCCTGAGTTGGGATTGGACGACGTTGCTAAGTTTAAGGCAAAACTTTCTCTCTTTTTATTTTTGTTGTTTTGGGTGATGGTTGATCTACACTGATAAAAAAGCAATCATAAAATCAATGTGTCCCATCTATGATTTTTTGCAATAAAGTCAACTAATGATATCTATTTGTAACCACACATGGCAACACATACTTTTCATTTGTCACATAAATTTCATTTGTGATTCTCAGAGGGGGCTGTTTATGTATGAACACATCAGAATTATGTGGAATTTTCTGTGGATTTTTACCAATAAATATGTGTAGATTATTTCCCGTGTACCACTCGAAATCTAGTTTGCAGGCCAGGAGGGCCGGATTTGGTGAGGATGTGGGTGGGCCCTCGTATTTCAGGGGTTCCACAAAAATTTAATTAACGATGAAAAACTCAAAAAAAAATCAAAGCAAGAGAAAGTTTTACAGTTTCTACAAAATTTCCCGTTGACAGAGCGCATTACCAATCGCTTAGCAACATTTACAGAACCTTTTGCTAAATTTTGACAGCTCAGTAGCGAAGATATATTTACTGAAAATACTGAAAAGCTAAAAAACTACCGAATCGATTACCGAAATTTTAGCTGTTTCATATTCGATGAAAAAAAATTATACTGTAACAAAGTGTGTCTAAGTGTGCTAGTGACAGAGAAACCAATTATTGGATTCCACGTGGACCCAGGGGGTAAGTCACTCGGCCATCATGTGTTGTTAACACCCTTAACAACACAATCCGCAAAACTTCCAACACACTCACCACCACACACTCCCGCTTCATTTTACTCAATTTTTGAGTAAAATTGTATACTATCTCTTTTTCTCTCACGGAAATATTACTAAATTTTTGTTAAAAAGTGGATCTACTCAAAAATTGAGTTGATCCACTTTTTAACGAAAATTGAGTAACATTTCCGCTCTGAGAAAAATTCTATCGTTATACCGACAATTAAACCATGGTCAGGATGAATATCGCATATAATGGTTACAATATCCATGAAAATGGTTGTATTTACTACGATCATGGCATTTTTTACTATGATCATGGTAACAAGGACGGAATAGTCCTTTATGGCAAATGTTGGATTATGGCATTATGGCAAATGATGGATCAACTATTTTTAATGGTCGTTTTGACCATGATCATAGTCCGTTCAAAATCACTATACTGCAATAGTCATCCTTACCCCCAATAATGGTAAAATTGACTACCAAATTTGTCTCTGTGTGTGTGTGTGTGAAAAAAAGAAATAGCATACAGTTGTACTCAAAAATTTAACAAAATGAAACGAAAGTGCATGAAATAGAAATTAATTTCTGGCAACACTTACACGAATCGATTGTTTGTTTTCTCACTGTGTTGTTTCTCTCTCGCTTGCACTGATGGAATTTAGATGATGTATAAGTGAGCGTGTATTAAATGTCAAGAAGGTCCATGGTTGCCAATAAGCATAAATTTTCGATTACAGTATTGACAGTTAAGTTGAAACACACACGCTCAAAACTCCATCTCTTTCTTTCGTATAACTTTCCCTATTTTTCACACGGAAAAGTTACTCAATTTTCTTAAAAAGTGGATCTACTCAATTTTTGACTAGATCCACTTTTTACGAAAATTGAGTAATTTTTCCGTGTGAAAAAAAGGGATAGTAATACCATAGACTAACTCTAAGACCAGTAGGTCCCATACAAAAACGATTTTTTTCTTGGCTCAGTCAGTACTAGCACATCGGTCCCAAGCTCGGTCCCAAGCTTAATAATGAACCCCTCATAATGAACTCACACGAACACACTCTCAAATATTCTATTAAAATAACACAGCAAATCAAAACAAAGGCGCAAATATGTACAACAAGGTGCTGACTTCAAGGTGTATTTCGGACCAAGGGGTTCTACAACAGTAAACCAATTTCAAATCGCTAGTTGCATATTGATTGTTGGTAATACGAAAGAAAGAGATGGAGTTTTGAGCGTGCAGAAACACCTTTCGACACACTGAAACACAAACACAACGTGGCAGAGTGACTAACCCCCTGCGTGGATCCGTCGAGTTGAATCACTGAAGAAAAGTTCCAAGTCTTGTTAGTGAATCGAGAAAGAGGAGATGCCACAGGCTTCAGAAAGCGTTCCTATTTAACCGGAAAGTTAAAAGTGCAAAACAAATTACGAAACTGGTTGTGTTTTTCTCCGAGCACTGGAAATCTCTTCTGCTTTGTGGTGTGATAGGAAGCCACCACCAGTTGCCATGGCGTACAGTTTCTCCTAGGGGCAAGATGAAACTGTACAAACCTGTAATTCTCACTATTCCATTGTATGAAGGGCCAAAAACGGTGTGTGGATCCGTAAACAGAAGCAATAACACGAAAGCCACGGAAAAGATAGAGAGTCTCCTTCCAACGAAACGCTCTTATTACAGAAAACGAACATTAAGAAATACACATTAGGATTTCCATCTGGTGGTTTGTTACAAAATAGGGTTAGCAAGCTCACTGTAGACTGTCGGATAATGAATCCTTCGCTCATCTCGATTTGACGATTTCCATCAAGGAAGGCATAATTGTCATCCATAACTTAAAAGCCAAAGCCAAATAACCACGAATCCATCCAGCTTACACTTCGTCTAGCACCCTGTATTCCCACCTTACCCTTTGTTTATGAATGTATGTATGTAATATGTGTGGGTCCTCCCTTAGCTCAGTCGGTAAATGCGCAGCTACAAAGCAACACCATGATGGAGGTGGCGACTCCTTTGGTATAGGGCATGATTGTACTTGCCACACAATCATACTAAATCAAAAATGGTACCTGCCATCAAAAACTCTTAATTAATAACTGTGGAAGTGCACTTAGAACACTAAGTTGAGAGCAAGCTATAAGCTAATTGCAAGCGTTTTTTTTTCTGTGTACAAACAAGTAACATTCACAAAAAACCATACCTTCAGCGTATGATGATCATATGACTCTTTTTACTATTTTCAAGATATGTGACTTGTTCTAATTTCAGTGCGATTTGGTTGTTTCTTCTTTTACATTCGTGACCAGAGCAAAAAATAATGGTCGAAATCTATACAGCTCATATGAGTCCCAAACCAACAAACGAACTCGTCAAACTTATTTCGTTTGCCAAGCAAAGCCGCGAATTGCAACGGCAGCCAGTGAAGACGTCTTTTTATGAGTTTATTATGAGAAAACGACATGCGTTCCACCTTTCTGAATGCATATTATGCTACTTTATTTACCTAAGCATAATGGTAACTAATGCAAGTGGAGAAAGATCCTGCTACAAAATTTTTATACTTTTCAGAATATTCCGCTCGATTATTCCGTAAGTAAAGGTGACATTTCGTTCCATGCAGATCAAATGTCAAAATTCCGCTTGGTAATATTGAACAAAATTCCGTAACCTCTTTACTTTTTAGGTCGATACTGGCCTTTCCAGAACATGGCTAAGGAAATATAAAAAATTATTTAGGAATGCTAAAATCACGATGTGCGACACACCTCAGATGGATGAAACTCTCTTACTAGCGATTCAATCTTTGGGAAAAAAAGGAATGGTCTCATCTCTTTTGATCTAATAACATCTCGTTTCATCTATTTGCAAGTAATCAGGAAAAACATCATCAATCTTCTCTCTTGTCAGGAAAAACATTATCAATCTTCTGGTTGGTAGATCAACCATGCCATGTTGGAACCACTGCTAAAATACTACAATTCATAACAATGAATGATGGGTGATTCTGATAATAACGATTATATTTAAAATGAGAGGATAGTTTAGAAGATTTTTGTTAAATAAAATGAACCAGTTTCAGAAATTTAAGCGTAAGATTGATAACAAACCCGTAGTTTTTGATTGGCAGAAGCTTCGTAATTCTGAATATTCTCTAAATACTTAATAGTTTATCAATCCATGTTAACTTCTCTGAACAATAAATTAAATAGTGAGATTGCATATCATTTTCTGGCATAACTTTCAGTGGCTTGTGACTTGTCCACCACATAAAGCCGTATAAAACAGTACAAAAATGTCATGAGATTTTCTCCCACGACGGTTCGCCTTTGCGTGTGTTCAATTTGGTCGTAATGAAACATGTAAAATATTATGGAAGTAATACCTTACTACAGTACACTTACCACCACTGGCTGTGGCAAAGATTTATTTTGCAAAATTCAACAGTTGCACATTTGCTGTTTAGCTGTTTCTTTTCAATTAACAACGAATTAGAATGAGTTCACCAAATCAAGTTGATGCAATCCATGTGAGGCCTCATGGTTATTTCGTTAGTTATTTGCAAGTGATTTACAAAAAAACCATGTTTGGGACACAAAGATATTATCATTGCATTTTTATTAGTCTACTTTTAAACCCACTTCTATTATTTGATTACAATTTAATTATTAAAATTTTAGAAAAAATCATCACATAAAGACCCACCGTTACGGGTGTTGTTTTCTAAAGAACATGTTCGAGTGTTAGTAATCAAAATACCAACAAAAATCCTACTGGTTTGGGAATCAATACCAACGTAGTGCACTGGGTATTGAGCTACATACAAAGTCTACACACGATGTTCGGAATATGCACTGTGAAACTGGAAGTGGAAATTTTAGTTTTACTTGCTGTTGTGTGCACCTAGTTTTACTTGATGTTGGGTAAAATTACAAATGGATTGACAGAGATAACTATAAAGTACCCATTTATGTGTAAAAGATACGCATTAAGCTAGTTTTAGAGTGTATGTTAAGTATTGATACTTGATACGCGTTGCACAACACGATGCAACAAATCTCACTATGTCGTATGCAGTGCAAGACACTCGTGTGATACGCTTGAGGAACATCACGGATGCTATGGCAAGAAGAAAAATAAGTAATTTAACATGTTAGCATGTTACTTCGAACAAATTTTTGAATTTCATTTCCACGAACATATTCATTGTATACACTAATTTCTGTTTTGTTTTTCACTTTGAAATATCAATTTAGTAAACTTTTTTTGAATACTCAGTTTTCTCTTCGTTGCATACATTGATCATTGTGTACAATTTCCAAATGGCTACCATCACGAAAAATTAAAACACCGGGCGCTAATAACTTGATCATTTCTTGATTGATTTATTTATGAGATTTTTGCTCTTATCAACTAGCGGTTGATACGACTGTCATTTTATTTACTCAAGTATTCAAAATGTTACAAATACATGTACATATTCATCAATCGGCGTTGGAAAATTTTAAAGAATCTTGCGTTTCGGTAAGTAATTGTAATTGTAATTTCTCAGCTCCCGCCCTGGCAGACCACTGTCCGCCCATCTGCGTTTGGGCTAGGCGAGAACCTACCAAGCCTGCCCGTTGATATGCCCTAGACCATATAGCACACCGGGATCTTCCACAAGCAGGCGCCGGTTATGAACTAACCAGTCCCAACAAGTGTTAGATTGATTACATAGAGGATAGTAGGAGGCAGAAAGTGAAGCAAAGAGAGAGGGCGTTTGAATGCTGAAACGAAAACGAAATAATGATTTAGTGATTATTGTAATTGATAAGTTCAAGTATGAATAGTTCTCATCTGTTTCTTCTCCTATTGGTTGTTGTTGCACTTATACAAGTGCAAGTTTGTCGTCCAACTTGCTCTTTGATTTCCACTACCGCTCGTATATTGTGTGGGACGCATTTACATACATGGAAAGATAGCAAACATAATAAAGATATTCGTTAGTGGTAACATATATAATACGCTTTCTTATCATGTGTTTGTGTGAAGGTTTAATATTTTAATTTTAGTATCGATTTCCGATTTGAACCGATTTACACCAACAGTAAGGATGCTATTGCGGCCACTCACAAATTGTGATGGTGGTTTTTCATTGAGAAAACAAGATAATTTATATTAAAGCATGAGAGCCAATTTAGATCAGTTTACACAGATAGTACAGACGCTGTTGCAACCACTCACAAAATGGAATAGTGATTGGCTGGTTCCTAGATATGTGGCTCCAGCGAGTCTGGCGAACGAATAATATGGATCACAATTAATTATGATCCCCACCACCCGCCCACCACACCCGGCGAACCAACACATCTCACGGGGAAGCATTGTTCTTCTTTGTTCACACGATCACTCGCGCCACCGAACAATAGGTAAACGAAACAATAGAAAACGCTATATTCCCGACAACAACACTTTGCGCAACACACCCTCGACACAAATGTTCACAACCGATGTCCGAGGCAGGCTCCTTGATTTTCTCAAACTGTCAACTTGCACAACTACAGTCAAAAACCATTTCACAACTGGAACCGATATCTGCAATAAGCAAGCTGAACGTCCCAAAGAGTAATCTACACTTTGAATCACGATTGAAGGATTTCGCGAAATAGGCGCCACAAAAACATTCCACGCCTATTGTCAACTTTATGCTTCTATTGATTTCCATGCTTATCTGTTTAGCACCAACCGGGGGAGACTTGGTCCTGTACCCAATGCTTTCCTTATCTCCAATCCGCTCAGCAAATCGCAATGTTTTGTGATATAGTGGGCGGAATATTATAATTTGAGATAATTCAATACAGACGTCTTCCAAACTTGAAAGATCGACAGGTAATCGGTGTGTAACCACCTGGTACCTCATAGCAAGATGCTTAGAGGCGGACCGGAAGAGTTGATAAGCTACCTCCCCCAAAGAATCTTGCGTTTCGGTAAGTATCAAGAAATTCCCTTATTCTGATCCCTGATATCGAGAAATGCTTTGATTCTCGAACATGATATGCTGAAGTTACATTCTCGGCATATTACAATAAAGGGTGATACGGTCAAAATTTGGTCAAGGGAAAACGCGTGTAAATCGGTGAAATCGTTTATTTGAAAAATAAAATTAAATTTCTTTTTCAAGTTCAATTAGTATAAAATTCAGGAAAAATATTCAGTTAGGCTTCCGCTTTTCCAAATCCGAATTGCCGGGCCTTACGCTTGACCCCTGCCATCAGATTTTGTACAGCCACCTTGTCCACCTTCTTCGCCGCAGAAAGCCAGTTTGCCTTGAACTGCTGCTCGTCCTTAGCAGTTTTTTTGGTCTTCTTTAGGTTCCGCTTGACAATAGCCCAGTATTTCTCAATTGGGCGGAGCTCTGGCGTGTTGGGAGGGTTCTTGTCCTTGGGAACCACCTGCACGTTGTTGGCGGCGTACCACTCCATGGCCTTTTTACCGTAATGGCAAGATGCCAAATCCGGCCAAAACAGTACGGAACAACCGTGTTTCTTCAGGAAAGGCAGCAGACGTTTATTCAAACACTCTTTCACGTAAATTTCTTGGTTGACAGTCCCGGAAGCTATGAAAATGCTGCTTTTCAAGCCACAGGTACAGATGGCTTGCCAAACCAGATATTTCTTTGCGAACTTTGACAGTTTCGTGTGCTTGAAAATATCTGCTACCTTTCCCTTCCTTTTGCCGTATAAAACTCCTGTCCCGGAAGCTGCTTGTAGTCGGCTTTGACGTAGGTTTCGTCGTCCATTACCACGCAGTCAAACTTCGTCAGCATCGTCGTGTACAGCCTCCGGGATCGCGCTTTGGCCGTCGTATTTTGTTTATCATCGCGATTTGGAGTCACTACCTTCTTGTAAGTGGATAGTCCGGCTCGTTTTTTGGCTCGATGCACGGTTGTAGACGATACACCCAGCTTATTTGCGGCATCTCGGAGAGATAGGTTAGGGTTTCGCTTGAAACTACCGGCAACTCTCTTTGTCGTCTCAGCGGCTTCCGGTTTTCGATTTCCCCCCGATCCAGACTTCCTGGCTGTCGACAAACGTTCCCCAAACACTTTAATTACATTTGTAACGGTTGATTTGGCAACTTTTAGCGATTTTGCCAACTTTGCGTGCGAGTAGCTCGGATTTTCGCGATGCGCGAGCAAAATTTTGATACGCTGCTCTTCTTGCTTGGACGGCATTTTGACAACTGAAGAGTGAATTCCAAAATCAAAATAGGAGCAACATTCTACACACACACACACCTTCAAAATGAGGGGTGTTCAGGTTTTTTAAATGCAAAATTGAAAGAAATACGTCAAGTTGATATTGACCAAATTTTGACCGTATCGCCCTTTAGGTACTGCTATGAACTGTTATTCTGTTCTGTTAACGGTTCGCGTTGGATAGAGTTTTACTTCTAGGAAGAAATAAGTTTTGAGAAACTGTGAAAGTGAGAATAAGTGTAATGCCCAATCGTTTTGCGATTGGGTTAAGATCGAACATACGGAAAACACTCCGAAACGACCATGTACCGATGCCGAGCGAGCTCGTCGTTATCGGGTAAAACTGAAAGCAGCCAGAGGTAATGCGATGCAAAGCAGTGGTTGGGACGCTGGAGTAGGGCCTCTAACTTGAGGCCGTATCATCATTTAAACCAAACGACCGTCTTCAGGGCCCCCTATTGCTTCGAAAGAGCGTACAATAAAATTTTCTAACATACTTACTATCTAATGCAGGTCTAACGACCTATAAGAACCACACCCACGCTATTCTTATTAGACTATGCCTTACGGAAAGGGGAAAGGGTAGGCATCAAATGAAAATTTCTCGAGTAATTCAAGTTAAGGGCCTAAAAGCCATTTGTAAACAATGACTTTAAATATTGATTTCTCTTTAATCTTAAATCACTCTCGTGAAATGAAAGCAGCATTTGGTAAAAGAACGTTAGTTCTACAAAAGTAGCAGGATATAGTGGGATTCTCGTGATTCGTGAGAAATCAACGTTTAAAATCATTGTTTACAAATGGCTTTTAGGCCCTCAACATGAATTACTCGAGATTTGAAAATAACTGAAACTTTAGCGGCCCTGAAAAGGGACGTTTGGTTTAATTGTCGACCAGCTTGAGGCCATTATCCTTATCGCATCATAGAATGTTCAGGGTCTGTTTGGGAATTCAAAGTCAATAATTAATAATATTTTTGATAGTTGACAGTCGCGAAAAACTTCATATAGAAGCAAAAATTTCGAAAACCTTTCGAGAAATGATAAAACTATTAGCGTTAAATAATGAAAGAGAATGTCCGACTGTTGCAATCGCCTTATTGAAACACGTTCCTAGAAATACATTTACATATCTATCATTAAAACTCCGGTTTGTAAAAAAAATCATCGATCTTATCCCTAATAAAATTCATTTAGGAGTGTGTGGATAATACATACCGATGAATACTAATTCGAATGTACACAATCTGTAGCTATTATTTATAGGAATTTTAAGAATTTAAAGCTGTTTTGTGGGCTTCGGCTCCAAGCTGTAGCGGCCTTTCTTCTGTTCAGGCTATGGCCATGCAGTGAGGGTTCAATTTTCACTCCAGCCTGTGAAACTTTTCGCAAGCCCAAATTTCCCTACTGGACCAATCATAGGTAAAGTTGTCCGTTGTTATATTCTCTGTGTTAAAGGTATATTCCGGTCAACCACGAGTTAAAGAAGGCAAAATGTCTTTCCAATGTCGTTTGTTTTCAACACTTACCTTTACGTCGATAACTTAACCAGTTATTTATTAAGGGATGTAATATCTTACTGCGTCAACATTTGAGGATTGATAAATTTAGTTTCAGCTAGCGTACTGTATTCAAAGTCTCCCATAGTAGGAATAATTACATAGACAAATTAACACCCAGAGTGCCTATTTTATCGAATAACTACATTAAATTCTTTGATCAACTCAGAACCGATTTTCGCATGAACTACATTGACCTCGGCTTGCGTCAACGTTTTTTCCATGTGTCGGTAGACTATTCGGAAACATAGACTAGACTTACCTGTTTTAGGATGTTTGAACTTGTCGATCAAAGTTACCTAAACAAAAAGAACACATAAGTCTCAAGCCTTTTATGTTATGTCATGGTAGTGCTTTTACCTGTTCCACCATGTCGCCACCGACTGTTCGCACCAAATCGTAAAAATCATTGACAGAAAAAGTTTCCAAGCTCAGTTCTGCTGGTAGCCAGAAGGATATATCATTGGTACATTGTGGATGCATAGAAATTGGCTTATACTTGACAATTTTGTCGGTTTTGAACTGATTCAAAAATCCGCTGTCCGTGCTCCAAAATAGCCTTATATCCGGAATATCAAACAGAACCATAGCTAATCGTTCCAAGCCAACCCCAAAAGCGTAAGCGATAGAATTATCAACACCCGCTCGGTCTAGAATTTCATTTCTCGTAATACCACAGCCAAGAATCTCTAACCATTTTCCGTTGAAGAAGATTTCCAACTCCCACGATGGCTGTGTGAAAGGAAAGGTGGTTTCAACCCAACGGTACTCGATTTTGTCACCGAACAAATCTTTCACCATCCCCACCAGTATACGTTTCATCTCATGTTCGCAGAGCTTAACCGCTTCTAGAGTGTGACAGGGCTGCTTTTGTTGGTCAATGCAGTCGGATATAGTGCTTATATCTCTACTCAGGTGAGTTTTGTACGAGGTTTCAAAGACTTTCAACTCGGGAGTTCGTTCAAAAAGCTTATCCTGGTGAATAATTCTAACAGCGTCCATCTGGTGAAAAACTGGATAATGGGTGGCATCAATTTCATCCCGCCTATAGACGTCTCCTACCACAAGAAAATTGTCCAAACCAGCCTGAATGAGCTCGACCTATTGACAAATTTATAGTTAATGGAAATGGATAGAACATGAAATTAAAATCATATTGCAAAGTACCTGATGGGCAGTAGTATGTGCTCGCAGTAGATAGCCTTTATTAATATAATAGCAATCACTTTTTGCCCGGCTGGGATGATCTTTTGGAATCAGCAAATTATCAAAATTCTGCTCGGTAGAAACCACTGGGCTGAGATTTTCATACACACTGAATAAAGGGTTTCCTCGTGGGTTCAAGTATGCTCCGTAGAAGTATTTTACAATTCGCTTGCGGATAATCGACAGAGGATGATTGTGTTGGAGATGTAGGTTTCGATCTAGGTGGCCAATAATCTTCGGTGTGATGTTGGTCCATGAATCGCGTTCGTACTGTTGCCGGTACAGGTCAATAGTTTTTTCGCTCATATTAGCCTGGCTGCTTAAAAATCGTGGTTTCACATTTTTGAACCGCAATGTTGGGCGCACCGTGAGTATTCTTACGAAGAACATTCTACGAAACTATTAGAACTTTTTTTTTTAAGAAATTAACCAACCATAGAATCTCTCGAGTTTCATAACACACGGATCAAAATAAACACCGCAGATTGTTCGACGTCAATATTTCAAAATACACGGTAAACACAGAATACCCAATACTCTGAGAGTGTTCACTCAAAATTAATAACTGAAATATTTCATGTAATTGCCCAAACACAATGATAACGGCAGCGGAAAACGGCAGAGCCCGATCTGAGTATTCCTGCTTGTCGCAAAGAAAACAAGCTAGATCCAAGCTGATTCTAATTGGAGTTGCAGTTGAATTGATGCGATTCCACAGGAGAAGCCAGTAAAGCACTCCTTTTATTTGTAAACACATTAAAATACATGGACTTCTGCTTCAATTTCGTAATATTTTATAACCATTTATAACCAAGAAATCTTGGATTAGGGGGTTGGATTTAGGTCGAAACTTCATCTGTGTGATGTCTGGCGTCATGTCTAATCCTTATTCTTTAAACACTCATCTGTACCATGTTGGGATGAGTGATGGGCATCTCTAGGAACGTGGACAAGATTACCGGAACAAAAACCACGTATCTGGCCTTATGCTGAAGATTGTCAAGTCAGATCTGATCCCTTTATGCCTCGGACAGACATACAACGTACAGCGTTGGACGTACTGTCAAATACTTTAATCCAGTTCTAAAAAACAGACTAGAGGAGAACATCGCGTTGTATGTCTGTCTTTTCCAGGCATTAGGAATAGCTAATGTACAACTTAGAGATATTTTCAATTTAAAGGCGATCTGGAGTTTATGGAGCTTATTTGTGTTTTTTTTTTGGCAAAAATACCCTTAAATTGCAGTTTGTTTTGAATATGTTCAAATAAAAAAATTAAAAAGTTACATGTCAACAATTTCGAATAAATTATGAATCATACTTTCCCTAGTAGTTACTTGTTACTATTCGGTTGAGATAACATGTATATGACTTGCTAAGTCTTAATCAAGTTACTACAACTAATTATGATCGTAGTGTGCTACTTGGGATAAATTCTGGCGCCCCCTTCCTATCCGTAAAATTGTTGTTTAAACTACCCAGGTAACCAATAAGCATTAAATAGAGCCCGTAAGTAGCCCTATATGCGTCCTAACGACAAGCGATATAATGCATATGAGCATTATATTCACCTTAAACGCTATTCAAAAGCAGGTTTTGGCCCGCTATATATCCAATTTAATGCTGGACCCCACCAAAAGAAGACGTCTATGTCGACAATATGTCATTTATTCGTAGCATGAATTGGTAACGTTTGCAAATGACAGCTAGATGACAGCAGTTGAAGTGTTGTGCTGCTGCTGGGGAGTTTAGCTTTTAGAATGCTGTTTAAATGCTTGATTGAGAATGCGAAGGAAAAAAAGTCTTTTTTCAATTTTAGATTTTATTCATTTTCCTGTTTTGCCTCTTATATTTTTTTCCTCTCCTGTACTGATGATGATCAACGTTTGCTTTCTGTTTAGACCCCCTATTTTTCTTATGAAAGAGGACCCTCAAATTCGCTGCAGGATGGGATTCGAAGTCGCTGCTTCGTGATCGACGTATTTTTTTCATATCCTCTAACCTATATGGGAACGGTTTTTGTATTTGCCCAATATAAACGTCATTGTTCCCAGGTAACCAATAAGCATTGAAATAGGCACTAATTCTGCATTATACCTGCATTTAAGATTCTTCTTGCTGTACATTGGCTGTCTGAATGCACAGATGTTGTAAAAGGGCATACGCAAGGCTACCGTAATGCTAGCGGTCTTACATCTGCATTTTTGTTACTTGATATGTTATTAGAATAACGCACTGAAAATGCTTAATTAAAGTTGTTTACAAATGTTAACAGATGAAACTGTAGAACTTGAATGAAGATGATTCAATTACCAGAGTGAGGACTATTATAGTTCTGATGCAGGAGTAAGCGATGATGATGAAACGCTTTGAAAATTCGGACACTTATCTATTTGTTAACAGCTTTAATTAAGTATTTTCAGTGCGTTCTTCTAATAATATTACAAGCAACAAAAATGCAAATATCAAACAGCTAACATTACGGTAGCTTTGCGTATGCTATTTTACAACTGCTCTGCATTCAGGAAGCCAATGTACAGCAAACGGAATCGTAAATGCAAGTATAATGCAGAATTGGTGCATATTTCAATGCTTATTGGTTACCTGGGAACATTGAAGTTTCCCTGATGTATATTTAAAATGAAAACTTGGCACTGTAAAGGATATTCTTCTCGAACAAAATATAAAAACTCGAACAAATTTCAAAATATAATCTGAACTAAACTGATTTAAACCAGACTTATACCCCGTTCACACTACAACCTATATTACGTGATATAACCTATATTACGAGTATCTTGATATCAAATGCCATGCACATTATTTCTAGTGAAAACAAGATGTATAGATGCTGATATCAAGAAAGCCTGTATCACCTAATATAAGTTGTAGTGTGAACGGGGTATTATGCTGAGCACAAGTTTTTACGAGAGCATACATACTGTGTAGATACAAGTCAATATCAAATATACCACATCAAAGTTCACCACAAAACTAACGTTGATCATTGTATTGTCTTGCGCAATAAACAAGTGGAAATAATTTCGAATTCTACCGGTTGATCCGAAAGTGATATCATGGTAAGGTGAAATTGATCTCTAACTATCCGTCGGTTTCTATGCAGGCTACGATCGGATAGAAATTCTTCCGAATCCTAGCAAATACAGAGCAAAAGATCACGGTTTATTTCTTAAATTTATATGTATCTTTAAAACAATATGTACCTTTAAAGCAATATTTATATTAAAAAATATAGTAAACAATCATTAACTTTAATACATATTTTTGTATTAGTGTTGGCGAAACGTTCGCATGTAATTAATAAAGTAATTGCTTACTAAAAGATACACATAGTTCGTTCGAAACATTCGATACACAGTAAAAAAATAATTTCATGTGTAATCTGGGTATGGTATGAATTCTATACCAGATTCAGTTCAGCTTAAAATAAAAGTTTTTCTTGTGGACTGGAACCAAATCATCAAAATATTTCATTCTGTAATAAGAAACAAAGTTTGTTCAAAATAACTCTTTAACTGGTGTTAATTAAATTCTAATCGGCATCTCTTTTTACTATTAAGCTTAGAATACAGCGAATATTAAATAATTTTGCAGATCAACGAGCCTATGGAATGTCATTAAAAAAACAAACAAATATCAACACAAATGGTACTTTTTTCATTTTTTATTTCTTCATGATTTCATTTACATATAGTTAATAAAAATCAATAGTTTTTTTTCTTCTTTCTTGTTATAAACAACCGAAAATACAGTTTCACTTTCATCAATAATAATTTGAATCACTAGTTGTTCAAGGTTTTATCTCTTCTCTGTGTCTGTGCAAGTTTTTCTCTGTTATTAAGATTTTACACGATTTCTGTTGTCACCATTAATTGATTTGACTAATCATTGTTGTTTTACCTTTTGTTTTTTTTTGCATTATTTGCATGCTTTGTCCATTACAGCGATTAGTGTGATTCCCGTTTTCTTCCTCGTGTTTTTTTTTAGTCTGTTAAGGTAGCTCGACCTCCTGTTCAGTGATTCATCGACGCACCTAAATTGGAGCCGATTTCCTACGTGTGTGTGTGTGTTTTTTTTTTAAATATTATACCATTCAAGTCATTTTAGTTCTATGGATTTTGCTTGGTTTATTCAAATACTACGAAACTTATCTATGGGTTGGATTTCCTGTATGTACAAACATTTATCTTCATGCCGTTCGCATCACTTGTTTGTTTTTTCTCTCTTTTTGTTTATGGGTCTGCGTGTTAGTGTTGTTAATTTTTTCAATACCTAAATATGTTTGATTTAGTGTTGGTTTACGGGTTTTTGCGTCTTCTTCATTGTTTTTTTTTAGCTAGGATAATGTCTTATCTGGATTGTGTTTTTTTTTTCTTTCAGTTTCTGTTTTCAGACATTTGCGTATGCTGCAGTTAGTACAACTCTAAACAGTTTCTCGTTTTCTTTCTCTAAACATTTATAATTGTTTTTTCTTTACTTGTTTTTTTTTTTGGGTTTTCATTAGTTAATATGCAATATGTGTTTACTTCATGTGTAGACTTTTTAGCAATTTTGCGGTATGAAAAAAAATACTTGTTTGCTCCTCTTTTCTTGCGCGATTTTGTTTTTGAGTTTAGGGATGTTCGACGATTCAAACCATTGATATATTCCTAAGTAATGTTATATCACCATGCTACCTGGTGGTATGATCAGGAAAACAGGCTTTTGCTATTTTGTTGATCGTTTGAACGAAAACTTAAAAATGTTCAAAGCTATCGGTACATAACGAGAAAGATTCGAACAGTTCGATGGCTTTACCTATAATCTCTCATCTTGTTATTTTCTTTTTCTTTGGAGATTGGGGAACAGTGTAAATATAGATTTGGTTTTCTGTACAGATTGGAGGAAGGTCAGGGCAAAGATTTACATTTTCTCCTTGCTCAATGGATTGTTTTTATGGTTTGATATCTGTTATATGCACATACAATCATTATAAAATATATCAATACCTTCATATTGCACAAAAATTAATCACATTTCATTCACCTTTTTCTTCCCTCTAGTACATACGAGTTTATCATGTTATACATACGTTCAATACTTTACGCCCTTTGTCAATTTCATTAGGTTTAATTATTGCTTTTCCGCAAAAAAATGTGTACTACATTTGTAATGCTGATTCATTGTTTCGATAATGTTTTACGGGTAGACACGGTGCATGATTCTTGCATTGCGTGTTTTGGTTACTTGTTGTCTATGGTATTCGTGTTTCTGAGGAGCGGACTACAAAAGACTGCCGAATATCTGGGACAAGAGTTGCTTTAAATTCCTAATATTCACCTACTATTTTGTCTATCAGAATTTCACTTGCGCCTTGATGTTTCCTAAGTTCATCCGAACACATTGTTTGTGCTTCTTTAGTACCTTCAATTCATTTCTATCGAATGTTATGTTTGGGATAGTATCAGTTATGGACGATTTGCCGAAAATATTCGGTATATTCACAACACAACTCATAAGTGAAAACGGAACGAAAAAAATTGATAACATTTTTTTAACCATCTCTTGTATGTTTACATTAATTCAAATAAAAAGAGCTGCTCCGAGACTAGATAATAGATTCTTTCTGTGCGGTTCACTAGTATGGGGTTTCTCTCGCGTCAATTTAATGAAAGATTTATGAAAAATGAATTTCCAACACTTTTCAGCTTTTTCCGATGTTCTTATAACTCTTTCAATAAGGAATGTATCGAAAATAAATTCTATAAAGTTTTTGCTCCTCTCTTAAACATGGGCAGTGTAGAAATACAATTGTATAGTCTTAACTTCCATAGAAAACTTTATGAAGGGAATGAATGATTTTTATTTGTCATTTGCTTGAAAAATTAGTTTAACCTTGGAAACTGCATACAATTTTCAGAGAGTTGTAAAACTCTTAGGGATTTGAAACAATCGCAAATATACTGGATTGATTTATCAAAATTACATTTGAGAAACAAAATGTCTCTTGAAGGATGTTTGATTGTGTTCTATTTGTTACTATCTTATAATGTGTGACAAGTTAAATATAGAAGAAGAACTTCTTCAATTTGTTCGAAATGTTCTTTTATAGTATTTGCTACATAAATTTGATAACAATTAGTTTTCGATACATTTCTAGCATGAAAAGTTGGTGTTTGTGGATATTTTGAATATAGGTTACATATATTATTAGAAGGAAATCATGAATCTCTATCTTCTGGATGCACTCTTAAACAGATCAAGAAAATGTGAAACTTTTTTGAAACAATAAATGATTAACTTGGACTCTATACTCACGTTTTCAAAAACACAACACTCAATTTAGATTGGACCATTGCACCTGTCATTTTTCAATCAATGCTAAAATAAACTCTCTTCACATTATTTGCTGATTTCCTGTTGAGAAATGTGTTTTTAAATAGTGAGGATGTCAAGTACATTGGATTCTGAACCATTTTCATTCAAAGATTTTCATCTCTATTTCGAAGCTTGAATACTGCCAAAACCTACATAAATGATATAACCCATAGGCATAAAAAAGGTGTGCGTAAAAGTATTTGTTTGTGCACATTTACAGTACTCTCTGTTTGACGGTAAATCACCTCTTCTTTTCACCGTCGCCTCTTTTCTCTCCCTTAAAACCACTGAAATCACGATTGTTTATCGTTTATCGGTAACAAAGATGAATTTAGTGTAGTGAAAAAAAATGGATATAGCTTTTGGCTCAGGAAGTACCAGCACATCGGACCAAAGCTTAGTTTCAAAAATTATGAATCAACGCTCAAATCACAACACCCATACCCATACTCTTCAAATATTCTGTCAAAATAAAACAGTCAATAAAAAAATACATAAAAAAAAAATAAACAAAGGTTCTAGCAGTTTTCCAGACGACGCCGTTGGGATTTTCTGAGACATAAAACCTCTAATCACCTCTAATATGAAGGGAAGTAGAGCCGTTGGTCCCGGCCCATGTATTGATGGGTTCGATATGTAGGGTCCAGGTGGTGGAGTCGTCTTCCTGGCGTCGGCGGTTGTCACCACGGGACGAAATAGGACGACGGAAAATAAACGATTAAAACAAATAGATTCTAGTACCTAATAGTGAAAGAATGGGGTACTCTATAGTGTACTTGGGACCAATAGGGTTCTAAAAAAATGAGCCAATTTCGCTAGTTTCCTATTGTTTTTTGGTAGTTCTGCAAACAGACTTCCCAAGCGTAAAAGGAACCTAATACATAGAGCCACAGATTGGTTTTGGTTCTCGATGAGAAGATGAGTTGCAAGGCAAACTGTCATATTGAATATAGCAATAAGGTGACTACCCAAGTAACCACGAGGCTGTAATAGCATAGACTAACTCTAAGACCAGTAGGTCCCATACAAAAACGATTTTTTTCTTGGCTCAGTCAGTACTAGAACATCGTCCCAAGCTCGGTCCCAAGCTCAATAATGCACCCCTTATAATGAACTCACATGAACACACTCTCAAATACTCTGTCAAAATAACACAGCAAATCAAAACAAAGGCTCAAATATGTATAACAAGGTGCTGGCTTCAAGGTGTAATTCGGACCAAGGGGTTCTACAACAGTGAACCAATTTCAAATCGCTAGTTACATATTGATTGTTGGTAATAGCATGCATATATAGGGCATATGTATTGCGTCTAGTCCATCATTAAAGATGGATTAAAGCTGAAAAGGGCCCCATTAGGATCGAAGTAACGCTATATCTTTTGTAATGGCATAAGACGTTTCTAAAGTAGCATTATTACATTGGTAATGCATCACTACATTTTTAAGCTGCATTACCGATGTTGATTTTGGGTTGAATAAGTGCAATAATATAATGCTTGTGTTTACTTGGGATGGGAAATAAGTGTCTCTGTAATTCGCAGAATACTCGAAAAATTTCAAAAACCCTGGTCGGCCTAGCACATTGACAGATTTCTCTTAGCGTTCACAAAAGCAACATTTTGATTGCACCGATGGTCTGTACAAATTATTCAATCGTTCATGTTGAAGCTGCCGAAGACCTTTGGTACTTTTCAGAATAGCTGCACAGCAGAAAGACGTTTGAATTCATCTTATTTACGTGTTGCTTCCCTTATAATATCAAGTAGCAATAACTTAACAGATGGCGCTACAGATTTGTTTTTGTTGGTAAGGGAAAAAATGGGTAGCCAATCAAACTGTCAGATTTCATGTAGCAACAAGTTGACTAGGCGGCAATACTGTGCAAGATGATTCTTGCGTTATTAGACTTGATATTTTATACAACTAATTCGAATTCTTTGTTCGAGTTTGAATTTCATGTCTGCGACTTAACACAGAAAAAAGAAAGCTTTAGACGAGAACATGCTATACAAGTTTCTCGACAGAATGCAAGATATTTTTTAACGCATGGTGATGATTGGAGGCGAACTGATACAAAATTAGGCTAGACGCTACTCAGATTCTATTGAAGAGATGCACTTTTAATTTGTATGGAGGCCTCCGTTTGCAGCTTTCATTATGGTAATGGTTTAGTCTATTGAGTTCTATTCACCGAATAAGAAACATTCAAATCCAGGCATGATGCAATTTTCAAGTAATGTACGATAGAAGAAATAAGCTGGCAGGCATGACTGGCATTGAATAAGTTAACTAGAAAATAAGCTTCGATGATTGAAGAATTTTTGAATAGTAAGTCATATGTAAAAGAGCTTAAACAGAAAAATTGCTTGTCTTAACTATTTTTGATAGGAATTTTTAAAACCGAGATTTTCCGTTTACAAAAAATAATCATATTAAAACTACTTATCAAGCGAATAAGTTTAAGGATTTTATTTTAAAGGAAAACTTCAAAAATGTTCTGTATGGAGTTCTGATTAAAAAAAAAAACTTATTGCTACATTAAATCTGAATGTTTGACTGGAAACTCATTTTTCCCAGACCAGTATAAACAAATCTGTGGCGCCATTTTTTAGGTTATTGCAACTTGATAGCTTGAGGAAAGCCATGAGCATATAGTCGCAGTTACTGGCCCTTATTGAGCAAACGTAACTCAATCAAAAAGCCAAGAAGAAGAGGAAAGCCATGATTTACACCGTAATTAAAATGAAATGAAGCCGAACGTCTGTCTGCGGTAAAATCATTTCTTCAGCATTACTTGTTCTATACTAATGCACACTACTTTTGTGCTCCATACCAGCATTTAGGTACAAATGTAGGTGTAATTATAAACTGTGCAATCAATGAGACCAGCAGCAATCGACAGTGAACCTATTGAGTTATACACCAACCTAACATAACCTCGCAAAATTAATCGGATGAATTTCTTTTGACAGGAAGCCGTTCCAGCGAAAACCTCTTGGTCTTCAACAGGTTCAACAGATTCTGTTAGGAATAGAATCAGTTTGCCTTATAATAGCTTTTAATAATGGAACTATCGCAATCCAAGTTTCACCGATTTTCTCGAAAAAATAATAATTGCATATTATCAAAAAAAAAAAAGAAATCTTGGAATTATTTTAAATTGTCCGAAAGTCTATATGTCCGAGTACATGTTTAAGAATAAACTGTTGATTTTGAATTTTGAAAATAATTATTGAAACTAAATGTTGCTATAAAACATCGCGACAAACATTCGAAAGGACTCAAAAAAGAAACCATAGTTTTCATCTTTTTTAATATGCAATAACTGGAGCACGGCTAAACCTAAAGAAGCTAAAGAAGAAAAGCTTTATGAAGAAATCATGTTGGAAAGCAACATTTCTTGGAGGTCAAGATAAGGCAGTGGTGATACGCATGCAGCTTGCAGAAAGTAATTGAGTAATCCAGATAAAGCAAAAGTGAGGTTTAATATCGTAGATGGTGTTCAATAAAATGTGTGATCGCAATAACAAACCATTGAAAAAGTGATAAAGCTCTTGCTGGATTCCAAAGCATTGTATGGCAGTCATCGTATTAACGTGGATTGTAAAATGTCCCCAAGTAACCACAAGCATTATATTATTACACTTATTCAACCCAAAATCAACATCAGCAATTCGGGATCGCATGAAGTCAACAGTTGTCAAGTAATGAGGCGTAAGAATAGCTTAAGAATGTAGTGATGCATTACCAATACAATAATGCTACTTTAGCAATGTCTTATGGAATTACAAAATATATAGCATTAGTTCGATCTTAGTGGGGCCCTTTTCAGCTTTAATCCAACTTCAATGATGGACTAGAGGTAATGCATATGCCCTATATATGCATGCTATTACAGCCTCGTGGTTACTTGGGTCAGGGGGTTAGCAACTCTGCCACGTTGTATCAATCAAAAATTTAAACTTATTGGCAACCATGAAATTTTTTGACGTTTAATCTACGCATACTTATGAAGTATCTGAATCACATTAGTGCATGCGAGGGGGAAACAAAACAGTGGGCAAACAAACAATTGATTCGTGAAGGTACAAAACAGAACCGCTTTTTCTCATTATTTGTATATTTTTTTAAAGAAGAAATGGAACCCTTAAGAGTTCAACTAGACACAAATAATCCGAAGACCTGGACGGTAAGAATATTGCTTAATGGGTTGTTATATTTTGTTTCCGAATGTTTTTATACGTCTGATGCTATTGGAAAAACTGAAAACTAGAATCAAAATAAATAAAATGATAAAAAGTTTATTGACAACAGCCGTGGTTTGAGTCAACCCAAGAAGAGCAACTAAACATTAGAAAAATGGCAAACGTACATCATAGAGGGTGCGGCAGAAAATAATGCGAAAATGTTCAAACTCGAGTATTGGGTTAATTCGTGTAGCTAGTGATCAAATCGGTCCGTGCAAAAATTGATCGCAACCCGGTGCGTTCCATAAGAAAACTTGCGAAGGAAGTCAATATTTCGGAGAAACCCATGCGGAGAATCATCAAAAAAGACCTGATCTTCCAGAGCCAGAGTGAAACGCCACTTGATAAGGGACCGGGTCAAGGAACTACGAGTGACCCGTTCCAAGAGATTGCTCTCCTTGTTAAAGAAGGAAAAAATGATAATCCTGTTCTCCGACGAAAAGCTTTTCAGCATCAATGCTGTGGGCAACAGCCGAACGGACCGGTTCATTGCACCGCAGAAAATGGAGAACGTTCCGGAAAAAGTGAAATTCAAATTTCAAACCAAACATCCAGCTGGTGTCATGATGTTTGGCTTGGTGGCTTCCAACGGTTGGAAAATGCCGCCTGTTTTCATTGATGCTGGGGTTAAAATCAATACCGAAGTGTATATCCGTATTTTAAAGGACCAAGTGCTTCCCTGGGTGAAGGCCAACTTCTCCGAGGACCAAAACGTTGTCCTACAGCAGGATGGAGCGCCGTGTCACACGTCCAATCGAACCCAACAATGGTTGAACGATAACATGAAGTTTTGGCCGAAGGATTTGTGGCGCCCCCTAGCAGTCCAGATCTTAATCCGTTGGATTATTTGATTTGGGCATATGTTGAAGCACGAGTCTGCAAAACATCACACCTTAGTGTGAAAACCCTGAAGTCAACCATAACACGCACATGGCAGTCAATGTCGGAGGACTACGTCCGTTATTAATAAAAATGGAGGACACATTGAATAAATTTGTTTAAAAGGACTTTATAAAGATAACTGCACTCGAAAATGTTGATATTATTGCTTGAATTAGTTAAAAATGGGATTTGAAAGAAATAGAAAAAAATTTCGCATTATTTTCTGCCGCACCCTGTATAAGCAATTTTTCTTTTGAAATAAGTAAAATTTTACAAAACGTGCACACTTAGAAAATTGTACAGTATTCGGTAATTTTTTACCGAACTTTCAACAGCTGAACGTTCGGTAATCGAATTTACCGGGTTTCGGTGAAATTTTACAGTATTCCGGTAAAAAAATTACCGAACTTGTCAAATTTTACCGAAGTCCGTTAAATTGGATTACCGAACTGTTCAGCTTTGAAAGTTCGGTAAATAATTACCGAATACTGTAAAATTTTCTAAGTGTGTGTGTTCTTAATTTGAAAGTGTTGGCATATATTTCAAAAATATTCAAAGCACAACATTTCTCTTACGAAATTGTTTCAAATAAGGTCGTTTAGAAAGACTGACCCATTTGATCATATGGTTATCGGTAACAGAGACGTGTTCTCTATACTAAAGACACGCACTATGGCCCAAACACAATGATAACGGAAACGCAAAACGGCAAAGCCCGATCTGAGTATGCCTGCTTGTCGGAAAACAGGCTAGATCCAAGCCGATTCTAATTGGACATATCGAAGTCATTTGCAGCAACTGTCAAAATTGCCGTTTCCGTTAGCATTGTGTTTGGACGGTTAAGCGTCCTTTCGTCAAAGTCGTTATTCACGGTAGACGGGAGTGAAAATAGATAGAATTTCTATAGCAATAATAATCATAATAAAACAGTACCCATTAATGGGTAAATGATTCTTACTATGTAGTAATCTTTCGCTCAGAGTGCCAAGGACCGGGAAGGACTGCATACGTACAAAGTGCAGAAGGCTCCAAATCTTGACGAACGGCAAAATACGGTTGGAAAGTCACGGACCCTGAAACTGTACACCCAGATGCTGATGAAGCCTCATTGTCTCATCACGTATGATTAGACTTACGTAAAGGTGAATTTCCGGCAGCTAGTGTTCTTCACCGCCCAGCAATTTGATGTTCCGAAGGAAGTTAGGAATCAGAAACTTTGAGAAGGTTTTCCAAGAAATACATGATTTGGCAAGCGATCTGCTCATGTGGCAAACGGAGTGCACCGTTCGTGACTACCAAGACTGTAAACAGTGTAAACATTATTGTCGTACCCTGGCAATACCTCGACTTGTAAAGTTATTCCTGGGCTGACCAAGCTCAATCTAAATTCGTACAATACCATAGACCATATGAACTCACCTCAGTCAATCGAATCCAAATCAGGTTCTTAACTCGCAATATTTGTATTCACTTGACGGTGACCTAACCTTACTGACCCATTAAACGTGGGATATGAATATTGTAATTATTAAAAGGAGCTAACTTTTTGTTCTCATTATCTTGGCGTTTTTTTTTTGTCAATCACGTTAGACCGATTGTGCCCCAAAATTATGAGATTTGATGCTTTCAAATCAAACATATTTTACACGTGATCTGGTTCATTGAAAACCCTTGTCTTTGATCGTATTCATCACTTTGTAAAGGATCGGTTGTAATTACCAGACGTCTAGAAGCGCATTCGGCAAATCAGTACAGCTTCCACTTTATAAAATTTCCAGATAGGGTATGTGTCCCTTGACTCAGCCTAATATGCAACAATCGATTACAGTTTTCATTGTAACTCATAAAGTATTTGAGCTGGAAACAAAATTTAACTAGCTATACACTTCCGAAGATATGTTTAATAAGCCATCTGGTAGAATGTATCACGAAAAGCTACACAACTCGTTTTATAATGTCAGAAACTTTCGAGGGATATGGATGTAATGTTGGTCTATGCGTACCAAATTGGGTCTAATCATGGATGCAAGTTCGTCCCATTCGATTGATTTTCTATAAAATGCAATCTTCGTACGGGTTTCTTCCTGATTTTCTGATTCAAGGCGTTCCCAGCTGTATTCGCTCTACCCAACAAACAATTTCACAAATCAAACTATACTTGAACTGCTAAAAAACACTTAAGTGAGTTTTACATATGATTTAGCGGTCATTCGACAATCAAAACATTATAATTCACTCTACACAGATTTTGTTCCTTTAATTTGTGTTAAGATGAGCCATATGAACAATATTTAACCGGAACTCAGACATTTGTATTGTAAATATTACCAATAACAACATTTTTACTACGCTTTCCATAAGACAGGCCATATTTGGGAACATAGAAAAAAATATGTCCCTAACATTGGGCCCACCGTTTGCTTGTTAAATCATTGTTATTTTACTAATGTGACCTGTAAGTTTATAACATGTGACTATATTCTGTACATCTTGGCTGCATTATTCGGTTTATAGGTTCAATTTCAGCAAATTTAGATCATTCGAAGATCGTGTAGAAAATCTGTTCAGCTTAACCAGTAAATTCATGGTGTCTAAAAAGTCATGGAAATCGAAAACTACGCGGAAGTGAACTACTATAAATTGATTGATTATGTCTCAATTGCTTTGAAATAAATCGGTCATGCTGATAGCAACATGATTTGGTTGATTATCGAAGAAATAATTACATATTTGGTACATAGGCTGAATCAAGGAGCTAGGCTAACATAACATCCCGTTACCCTATTTCACCCAATTCCAAACGAACAATCACAGAAATACACAACCGTGGACTATCTACGATCCACTTTTGACGATTTCTACAAATCAGGACTTTACTGCGAACTGAGTAGGCTGCTTTTATGCCAGTTCACGCGATCAACCCTTCAGTAAATGCCCGTTGGTTTACATAAGCTCACGTTTGTCAGATGCAAGAAACATGAAATAATTATATTTTCTCGACGGATTGTATTCATAAACGTTATTTTGCAGAAAACTATAGCGGAGGTGTTTACGTCGTCCATGCAATCAGGGGCAGTATGCGTCCAGCACACGTTTGAATGTGTTTTCGGCAAAACTAAATCAGCAAGCCAAGTTTGTAAATAAGAAGAAATTTATAAACAATTTCATCAATTTATCACTCTTTAGTTAATCTAAATGTAGGTATGCAAATTAAAATTTGAAAGTGATCTTTAGCTGAAGCATCCCATTTTGCATTCAAATCCGTTCAATAAAGACGGGCAATGTTCGAGTTGAACTAAACAGTCCTAGAACCGGCTCCGAGACTTGGTTGGAACCTCTGTCCTTCGTTTATTTGTTTTACACATTCGTCGATTACAAATCAGCTTATGACATCAGTCGAACGTGATCAGCTACGGTAGATTTTACACGAATATGGAATTACACATACACTGGCACGATTGGCGTTGACATTTCCTCGAAAGATGACTCGAGTAATGTGCTGTTCGTTTTTCAGGGACTTTTCGGAGCCTTTACGAATATGGAGGAACGTTCCCGCAAGGTAATGAGCTGTCATATAGACTAATCGAATATAGCTGCAGTGGTTCAGGACGTCCGTCAATCTTTTGGATTCGCGGTTGAAATTGATTTTGTAGCATTCAACTTAGAAATGATTCCGGAAATGTACATTAGACCTATAGTCAAAAGCAATAGAATTGGACTTTAGGGAACGTTCATTAATTACGTCACGCAAAAATTGACTTTTTATAACCCCCCCTCCCCTCCTTGTCACATTTTTTGTATGGACCTTTAAAATTTTTTGTATGGACCGTCACGTTTTCCCAAACCCCCCCTCCCCCCTTACTGCGTGACATAATTAATGGACCTTCCCTTAAAGCAATGCGTCGGTGACCGAATAGGCTTAAAAAGAAGAGCTTCATGGGAAAACTATGTAATCCTCGCAACCCGAATGCACTTCGCTGATGAAATCGAAATGGAACTGGTGACCGCCGATAATGATGCCAGGAGCACATTATTACAGGAACCGTGCCTATTTGGACTCCGAAGGATACAAGGATTGAATGAAGTGCACCGCACTACGAAACAGACCATTTACAAAACCGGCCAGCAATGGACGCGAGATATATGGGCAACCCTTCGTGTCTTTCTGTGTATGATTTATGAATGTTTGCAAACTAGAAATACTTAAACAAGCGATTAGTGGACACAGCGGTTCCAATCCAAAAATTTTAACATTTTGTTTGCTTTAGTTTGTTTTGTCGGCTTAATCAGGGGTGACTGTTTTAATCAGATGTTAGGAGATAGGTCTAGAACTCATATATTTTCCAAATTATTTCACTTTTACCTCTAACTATCGGGCTAATGATTCGATGTAAAAATCATGTTTGATTCCCAATTTTTAACTGTCATTTTGAAGATTTAAAATACATCATCTAGAAAACCATCAATTTGCTACCTGCTGAAGAAGTTCGCTCAAATTTCGCCTCTGCATATTTTGCATTTGTTCGCGTGTACCGGAGGGAATGTTTTCATCAGCTCCTTCTCATACCCAGGCTTGTTGCCAGAATATGATGTTGAACATTGAGTTAAATTTATTTCATATTTAGATGATTCGAAATCACTATTTATTTCATGTTTCTTCCAGTCATTTGAGGTTGTTCTATTGTTATGATAATATTGCCCATCATCTGGCACTATCATATGCAATAAAAAATATGTTTAGGAGCTGTCCAATAGTACTCAACGATAAATCATGCTTTGCTGTTGAGCGGCAGCTATGGCCTCACTGTTGCTTTTGAGAAAGCCCATGTTTCCTCTCTTCTTTGTTAACCATGGATATAGCGCACCGGTATTGTAACGTGCAGCCTGCTGTCTCTTACATTTGCTCATTTCTAAACGAAACATCCCGTTTATCGTTACAGTTACTTAGGCTAACGTTTGCGTGAGAGTAAATAAAATAAGAAATACACATTGCCAATCTAAATATCAATGACAAACTAAAAGTTTGATTGTGTTCGCCTGTCTCATAACCTGCAATCGACATGTTTTGGTTGATTGGTTTCGAGAGCGGATGGGGAAAACGAAGGAGCGGATTGAGGAAATTGACATTTGCAGCAAATCGTGAACTGGAATAGTTCATTTCGCCTTCGAATACATTCACGGAATCTAACTCATACAATATTGCTAGTTTATGTACAGAGTGCGGAGCTAAAGAAGACATTTTCATGATCGGAAAGCAATCTGCATGCTTTTAATAAGTCCCTGCAATTGGGAACATTATTCCATGGCTATGAAATTTTCTGAGTCTAATGCTCGTTTCTGAAGGTATGTTCCGATAGATCAGAGGTAAGCAGAGGGATTAACGTTCAAATATTGGCAGCTCTAATTATAGATTACATACAGCTTCATCAAATGTCCCAGGTGCTGAATAAACTGCTTAAAACCCGTCCCGTACCTTATGATTGGAACAATAAAAATATGAAACAAAATGATGATTCGGATTGCATTCTCATTCAAACGATTTCGGAGTTGAAAAACTTATTCCGAAAAACAATTGATCTGGCCCCAAGCATATTCAAACTATTGTTATTCGGTTGGCGCAACTATAACTATAATCATGCTTGAATTTACTGGCACTGTGAGCCAACTGTCAAAAATCAACAATTTTGTTTTCAACATAACAATTTGTATAGTTGAATCAACCATATTTAACTTAGGTTGATTCAAGCGTACATTAATTAAATCAACCTGAAATGTCTGATTATTACAAAAATGTACATGGGTTATCGAAGTATCAATACAAAAATATTGTTGATTTTAGATGACATATTATTGTTTAAATTATACTTTTCCCTCCGTGATAACATCCCCAAAATCGTTAAAATAGTTCTTGAGAACAAACCGACTAGTACAAAAAAAGAGCCGCGCAACTTGCAACCAGGAAGATCCTGCCCAGGCTATGAGAATGGTAAGGCATAATAAGACTGTGTTCAAATTCACGAATTTATTTTAATTTTACTTAAACATGACAGATGCAAAATAATGGATGAATCGACTTTAATTGATGAAGTTTGCAGCAGCAGATAATTTCTCATCTCCATGCGAAGCGCTAGGAGTGGAACAGTAATTTTATTGCTAGAACGGATAGACATGATGAGAAAGTGTATTGATAGATCCGTATAGGGAACGGCTGGCTTTGAAAATTGAAAGATGTAAGTTTGAAAACGAGCGGAGGGCATTTGAACGGTAGTATCCGATCAGGCACATAACCCTTTGTCATACTACCCCATGCAGGATAGGCAAGGGGGGAAATCCCCTTGACTGACAAAAGGTTATGCAACCGATCGGGCTCTTATACTACCTATTGCTTGTTTCTAGTTCCAGCGATTTGTCCCTCTCCCAATACTGCCTAACACGGGTGATAAAATATCTCCCGCTGTTGGGTTTATTTTTAGCATGCACCGCTTATTTCCTTTTAATTGATCAACAAACTTTCGATAAGGTGTCTGTCAAAATTGAGTTGCCGTCTGTCAATAATAAGTCAGCTCAAGTCTCAAGACTTATGCTTTGTTCATACTACAACGTTGTAACATAATACAAGGCTATCTTGATGACATTTTCTTTGTAGATACTTTTCAAAGCACCCTTGTGTTATGTTACAAGCCTGTAGTCTGAACAAGGCATTAATCGATTATTTTCCGTCTGTCAAGCTTAAATGAAATTTAAAATTTATTCGCGAATTGGAACACAGTCTAAGGTAAGATACGAGGGGCCCAAGTATTCCAACATATTATTGTATTGCCTTTTATGTATTCAATTTCGAATGCTTGACACATTTGTTTGACATGTGATAATGGGTTCCAGAATTCACTTGACTTGATCTGTTCGATAGTTCCTAACTGCATATGGGAAACAAAAAAATATATATAATAAAATAAAAAGAAACAAAAAGTTTTTCACATTTCTGCTTGCTTTATTTCCACATCATTGGATAGAATTTTCTCTTCTGTTTGTGCGACTTTGAATCTCTCATTCTCTACAGGTATGACTATTTTGTCCTCTTATTTTTTGTATCCTTTTTTCATTTTTTTTCCTCATATATAATCTATACAACTATATAAAAGAGTTATACACGTTTACCTCTAACCTCTCTTTGTAACCACTTGTGTTTGTTTGTTTTTTTTTCTTTCCTATTATTGTGTATTGTATGTGTGTGTATTGACTTGCTTCTTTCTCTTTAGACACCTTCCTCACATTTCACTGCCTGTTCGGACAAAAAATAGACGCAGGATAGTTAACAATAAAATCTATCTGGACTTTTGGGAGGGGTGTTTTCTAGAGAGAGAGCGACGGACAAAAGGGTGGTGATTTATTTCGGTATCTACTATAGCGTTTGGCGGTTGTGGACTGAAATAAATAACAAAACAGTATGTTCTATTGCCTTGACATCTCGCACACTTTTTTCTTTGTTTTGTATCAATTGGAAAATTTCTTCTCTATTCAATTGCTCTAATCTATAGTGTGATTCCTGCGTGTGTGGATGCTTACGACTTACGTTGTTTCGTTTGTGGGTATTTTATAGTTGTGTGGCTCATCCTCTCGAAACAAGGTGAGTTTTTTTTGGATGCGAGACTTTCATTGGTGATAATTTGCCAACTAAAACTAGTATAACACAAAAGGTTAAAATAAAATATTGCAACTAGGTTTTTACGTTTTTCCTAAGCATAAACTATCAATGATATATGTATATATAATATATGACACAGTTTCAGTGAATTGCGATTTGCGTTTAATCTGGTTTAAGTTAGAAAATATGAAGCGCCAAATTTCAAGTCGCATGTGATGCATGTTTACCATTCGTTTCGAGCTAAGCAATAGGACGACGGTAGCCTATTAGGATAACATATTCTATTTTGATGAAGGAAAAATCCAATGAATCACAATGACATTTATGTCACGCTAAACAATCGAATCGTCAGGGCTACACATCAAGCAGCTGTTCTACTGTCACTATCGCAGATTTAAACCAGTCAAATGATTTCGCTTTTTAAAGTATGTTGCTACGTAATAATAGAAAATAAAATGCGATTTGCGCCGAAATTGCAGCACACACTGTTGTGATTTTTGTTCTTCTCTAATAGGTTTTCAAAACCCCATTCGGTTGCGCGCATACATTGCCATGTGTATTTGTCTAATCTGCCGGTTCCGAGATTCAGATCCGTGTACTTTTGAAAAGTTCTCTAGGCTACACAAAATTCTGCCAGAAACATTCTAAATAGCCAATGCTTTCTACCTCTTGTTGTCGCCCACAGAACAGACTGCGGACAAACAATGTGTTGTTGATTGTTTTTGCATGTTTTTTTTTGTCTCTTTCGTTAAGAAGCTGCTAATTTGAAAATTTACCCTACTATTTCAACTATGTTTTCATATATTTCTGCCTTTTCTTTAATTTGTAATTTTCTTCTCTATTGTTTGTCACAGAATGAACATAAAACATCTACATCATAAATTATTAAATACGTAAATAAAAAAAAAATAAAACATTTCTCTCGTATTTTTTTTCTCTTTCTTTCTCTTTAAAGCGGATTCAACAAGGAAGATAAAATTTTCTAAAACAAAAATATATATAATATATTGTTATTCAATAAAATGTGTATACAGTTTACGATAATTAAAAATACTGGAAAATAGTTCTACAACAATAGCGCATAATTATTTTGGACGAATTTAGAAGCGACTTTCTCCTAAACAAAAAAACACTGCTCTAATAACATTAAATCATTTTTTTTTCATCTTGTGTTGACTTACCTCTCTCTTTTTCTGCACTATTTTACGATGTGACTTT
Source organism: Aedes japonicus (assembly GCA_034211315.2). Lineage (NCBI taxonomy): Eukaryota > Metazoa > Arthropoda > Insecta > Diptera > Culicidae > Aedes > Aedes japonicus. The sequence goes on along the minus strand of JASCZW010002017.1, from coordinate 70,025 downwards.
AATCTAGCTGCATTCACGTACAATGTGTATGTATATATGTGTATATGTATGTATGTAATGCTTGCGTGTACTGGTTGCACGTGTTTTTGTGTCGGTTGTTAAGTTTTACTTTTATACTCACTACCCTTCCATCAAAAACTAAAATTAATCAAAAAATAGTAAACAGCTCACAGACTTCTAAGACTTAGTTTCTTGATTTTTCCCACTAGCATGACAGCAACATGACTTCCATTCTTTGTTTGTTTCACTAGTTATGCTTACACGACACACATATGTTTCTTGTATCTTCATTGCTATGAAGGGGCTATAAGTTTTGTTTGTTTTGTTTTTGTTTGCGTGTTTTTTCTGCTTCAATTGTTTTTTGTTTGTTTGTTTGTTTGTTAATTTTTATGGCGGTGAATCATTGCTATCTCTTTCATACACTCTTCTCTGTACAAACACACCTATCTTCTTCTAGCTCTTTCTATCAAAGTTTAGTTTCCTTCCCTTTCCCATGTTGGTTGTTAGCATATATGCTTTGCTTTTAGTACTTTAATACTAACGACGATGACTACTACTGTGTTATGTTGTTTCGGTTATCATCAAGTTCCACTCCCGTGTGTGTTCGTGGTGCTTCTCTCACGAACTATGTTTTATTTCTCTTTTTTTTCTTCTTCGATTTTTATCTCTGCGCAACTCTATGTGGTTGATGATATATTAACGTTACTTCTTGTGTGCATATAGGCTGTGATTCGACTTTTGAGTACAGCTCATTAATCAGTTTCAGCAGTCGAGTACCCGACCAGCTTCTTCGTCACTTTCAGTCAACCAAAAACGTTTTTTCTTTTGCTTCCACTGCTCAATGAAACACGTGACGAAGAGGGTACGATGACAACGTTTCGGTGCGATTTTATATCGATCCTTGATGCGATTGTTTGAACGAGTGTGTGTATGTGGGTATGCGTGATTTGTAGTGCAAATCACTTACGGCTTGTTGGTTGACCGCTTATTCTTCTTATGATTTTTTTTGTTTACTTTGCTGTTATTTTTTTTATTTGTTTAGTCTGTATAGGTTTCGGTTTTTTTGTTTTGATTAATAAATAATCAATATTTGTTTTTATTATAAAATTAGTAAAGTTTGGCTAGATTTGATATTTTTACGGTAGACACAATTAAAATGAGACGACCAGGTTGCATCGAAATCGTTAAGTATATCTGAAATTGAGGAAAAAATAAATGAAGATATTATTTTTCTTTATATGTGACGATGGAGCGATATCTATTGTCGTGTCAATACATTTTGTTGATGTTTTATACTGGTTTTCAAATAGGCATCTGCTTAAATCATGTGCGATCTTTTTGTGTTGCTAAATTCGAAGAAGCAAAAAACCACCGGTGAGTTAAGGTTCAATTTACTTTGGTGCATTTTCGAAACATTCCAAAAAGTTCTTTGTTCACCTTTGAAATGTACCTGCTTTGAATTGACATAAAAAAATGTTTTTTTATTCCACATTTTCTGCAAAGTTGCTGTGAATTTCCCAATGCCTATTGGTTTGCGGTTCTTAAACTTATCTTATGTAATGCCCCAATCGAAAAAGTCCAATGGGTTTACGAAGAATTGTTCATGCAGTAGGTCTGCGTAACTTTTGCTGAATGTTAAAGGGCAGAATCCTGTTGGAAACCCCATTTTCTGCTTCTAAAGGTTGTACAAAATCATATTGCACCACTTCGAAATGGCTGTAAGTTTTTACCTGTTGGGTATTTATCATTGTAATTTTGGGTGGAATTAGTTCAAAGTGTATTTATTTACGCTGTATAAGTTTCACTAGCAGAAGTGTAATCGTTGCGAAGATGGAGTCGGAAGAACAAATTTTGCGCACGTACCTCGAAAATCCGGATCTTTCTCATCGTGTCATCAGCAGAAAGCTGGGAATGGTACATTCTACGGTGTTTCGTGTTTTAAATCAGTAACACGAACGTTTGACCATCGATCGGAAAGAAAAAAAGTGGCAATAATGGAACTCCGTATAGTGTTAAGGATCACAAGCGGGTAGTTCATGCTTTCAAGAGGAATCCCAACAGTTCAGTTCGAGATGTGGCGAAGAAACTGAATCTAACCAAAACTTTCGTGCAAGATGCGAAAAAACGTGAAGGACTACTCAGAGTCCAAAAGGCGCCTATTAGCGATGAACGGCAGAATACGGTAGGTAAAACACGTGCACGGAAGCTCTACACCCAGATGTTGACGAAATCAAATTGCCTCGTTATGGATGATGAGACATATGTAAAAGCAAACTTCGGGCAGCTTCCGGGGCTCCAATTTTTCTCTGCTCATCATAAATTCAATGTCATAGTTTGCCAAAAAATATATGATTTGGCAAGCAATTTGCTCGTGTGGAAAGCGGAGCACGCCACTCGTGACAACTGGAACGGTCAATTGGCAGGTGAACCGGCAGAAATGCCTCCAAAAGCGTCTTCTTCCTCTTCTGAGGTCACACGATGGTCCTACGATTTTCTGGCCGGATTTAGCCTCCTGCCATTACTCGGAAGAGGTTTTGGAGTGGTACAAGGCTAAGGAGGTCAATTTCGTGCCAAAGTATCTCAACCCCCCGAACGCACCGGAACTGCGGCCAATTGAAAAGTACTGGGCTTTCATGAAGCAGGCACTTCGGAAGCATCCTAAGGAAGTAAAATCGGAGGAAGATTTGAAGAAAAAATGAATTGCCACGCTAAAAAAGGCTGGTCCAAATGTTGTACAGGACCTTATGAGTAGTGTAAATAAGAAGGTTCGTGCATTTGGATATGGAATTGAAATTGAATAAAACAAACATGGAAAAATATTCATAACATGTTTTAAATCACTCCCTGAAAGTTTGAAGATGATTGGTTGAACGGGTGAATTTTGCCAAATATTTGTGTGTTGCAATTTGATTCCGTACACCCTTTAGGTCATATGCAGCTGTGGTTGAACAAGCAAATGTTTCGTTACAACCGATAAGGTAAAAAACGAAATCAACCGTGAAGAATGCCTGGAGAAACTTTTGTTAACATTAGCACGCAGTCATGATGCATCCTCGCTGTTCTGGACTTTGTCATGCCCTTCTCTACAGATATATTGCCTTATTATTATGGTTTTTAGCAAACATAAACTAAGCAAAGCAAACAGTCATCTAAACGGTTTTTATTCCTCCTGCTTCCAAGCTGGAGGTGCCTGGTCCGATACCTGGACCTGTAGAGTGATTATTTCAGGTTGCAAGTTTTCTCGACTTCCCGGAGCAAAGATTATCATTGTGCTTGTCACACAATACACAAGTTCATGCATTGGTAATGGCATCGAAAGTTCTCAATTAATAATTGTGGACGTGCAATTTGAACACCTAGTTGAGAGCAAGGAATAAGCAAGTTGTGAAAGCAATAAGCCTCAATTAACCTTTACATTTTGATAAAAACTATAGATAACAGGCAGACACTTACTTTGGAGCCATGCTTTAATTTCGTGAGGTTTTATAGCAAGGGTACAAGGTGCAAGGATTTTTTGACTATTGGGCACATTTGTTGGCCAGAAACTGGCCTGGAAATCGCTTCCATCGGTTGATGGACCATTAGGCCGAATGCCATTAGTCTGAATGGGTCATTAATCCTAAAGCCAATAGACCGAATGAGTTATTAAGCTGAATTTAAAAAAAATGGAAAATTGAACAAGAATACGTCAGCTGCCCGAACTATGACGTCAACATCGTTATTGAAGATCTCAATGCTCAAGTTGGCCTGGAGAAGAAATTCAAATTCAATTAATATTATCAGCTTTCAAACTTACATGAATTATAGATAAAATTCAAGTGAAGTTAATGTAACATATATTCACTTAGAATATACATGAATTTATAGTGTGAAAATTTTGGAGTGATGATGTCATAGACAAAACCCAACATGGCGACTGAACGGTGCATAGGTGAGGATTTGTTGCTGGACCTGGACATTCCATTTGACTTGTTGGATATGTTATCAGGTAAGTTGTCGTATATTTAACTTGAAGTGCAAATTATTAATTATATGTTTTAATAGAAAGTGGAATCGACGAGTTCGATTTGTTGACGTTATCTTCCGAGAGTTTGGCAGAGAAAGTGCAGCAAGCTGGAGGCGGATGGAATTGTTAGGAAATTTACAAGCAGGTTTCTGCCTGCAGAACTCGTAATGTATGTAGTAAAGTGTATTTCATAGATTGTGGCTCCAATATTATTAATTTTTCTTTTATTTCAGAAATCATCAGTTATTGGCTACTATTTACAAAACCGGTTATTTAATGACAAGGTTTGAGAACCTGTTTGTTTTTGTACGTGATTCTAGAAATAGTACGATACGCTGAAAAATTCTTTTCGTTGCTCAGTGCCAGGTGGGAGTATATGATGATCATGATCAAGCATATGAAGCTTTAGAATGTTAATCCTTGATAGACATAATTGAAATTTAAATGTTTGATAGCTTTCCGGTTGCATTACATCGTATTGAAAACAAGTTTTATAAGAAATAATCTGCATTCCAATGTATTTTTTTAAAAATAAACCAATAAACATAATATGAGTTTTCTTAAATTAATTTTTTTTATCATTTCATATGCCACAAAAACAAATACTAAGTTTGTTTACACATTAAGTGAAAATGTAATACAACTTACTGAGAAAGTAGTGTAAAAGCTGCATTTTCTTCCAGTGGATTGGGCGAAGTTTTTTTTTCACTTTGAGTGATTTTCACTTAGATGTTATATGAAAATTTAGTGAAAATTACTTCAAAAGCCTATACTTTCTATAAGAGTTGTATGTGGATTTTAATCAAAATGTTTGAATCGATCTACTTATGATAAACGTAAAATTTAACTGAAAGACCAGATGGAAAAAATCTATATATGTTTTCAAGTAACATCTAAGTGAAAAATTTTCTGAGTGTACATTCTATGATATTATCCGGGTGAGACGAGACGACGGGTATTCGATTTCCAATTACTTGATCGTCGTGTGAGAAAGCAAGACAAAAAGCTAATCAGAGCAAGATTTTGCAGTTGTTCGTTTCTATGAAAGAGAAACACACCGAAATCATTGCCGAATTTATGCACCCAAAATAAATTTTTCATAATCAGTGGAAAATATCCACTAGAAATTCACTTAACATTCATATGATTCAGGAAGTGGAAAATGCTTTTCAAAATCAAGTGAATCATGTGTGTCCAGTGAAATGTATATGATAACTCAAGTAGAATTTCTTTTTGTATGTGATAATCATGTAAAAGTCACTTATTTTAGTATTGAATAATATCTACTTGTGAATGCATTAGTAGCTAAGTAAAAGATTTTTTCAGTGTGTGCGATGGTTCGTCATGTGTACATAAATAGAAGAATCTTCGTAAAATAAAAACGGATTACTGGATAGAATACATACATAAGCACTCTTACTGTTTTGCATGAAAATGGCATAAAACAAGAAGAATAGGTTCACTGGCAGGAAATTCATCAATCAAATACATACCACTACAAGTAAAGAACACTAACATGAATCAAAAGAGAGCTATTATCAATGTCGATGTTAATTGCTTCTCATTCTAAATTTCATTTCGAAAAAGTTACACGGCTGTTGAATTTAGTGCACCTTGTGTGAATTGCGTAACGATTTTAGTGAATTATTTAGTATTAGCGTAACAATTATAATCTAACAGAACCATAAATGGACATTCGGAAGTTTTTCAAATGTAAGTATAGTAATTTCCAGCATGTAATTAAATCTAACAAACTAACAAAACTTAATATTTTTATGCAGCTGCAGCAACCACAAAGCGAAAATACGAAAATATTCCCGAAACTGGAAATGTTTCCACATTTTCTTCAACATCTTTTGAAGTTGATGAGGTACTCGTTGTGGCGTCACAAATGACTGCAAATTCGCATAACGAAACTGGATCTGCTAAACCCGGTAAGAGTTGCTTCTGTGTTGCTTGATTATTTTAATTCTTAACGGGATGAACCTCGAATCTTTATTTAAATGCTATAGTTAGATAGTATTTCGCTTGAAGAAGAATATTCTTTAAAAAAAATGAAAATTGTTGACTCGATCTGTATAATGTTGAGATTGGCTGTCTGATTTAATTATTTTATTTCGATGTATTTAATTACTTAATGGCTTAAAGTGAAATATGGTTTAAAAAAACGATTTTACTGACGAATGACACAACTAAGAAGACTCAATCTTTGTTTGGATCTTTTCGCGCGCAAATGTATCGCCGAAAGATTCGTTTTACTATGCTTCCATATGCTATAACGTGTTAGTTTCGCCTTAGTTCATCTAGCGCACACAGCCATAACTTAACTCATTCCTTTCACATTAAAGCCCTATATACACCGTGAACAGACTGGGAATTTTGCGTTGATGTAAAAAAGACAGCTAACTGGCGTGTTGTAAAAGAGACAGCTAGTTGTGCACGACGTGGTGTTTTTAGCGCTTAAAACGTTTCCATCTTCCTTGCACATCTTCGATGTAGATGGTGCAGTAGTGTTAGTAAGGATTCATGCACGCACACTATCGTGTCTATAGTTGTGGAAGAACAGTGTGTTTTCCCACTGATAACCTAAAAGTTTGCTTACCAATTTTGATCTTTTTGCAGCACTTTGTTATTTCTCGTCCAAAACACAACCACATTTCTAGAAGGCACACTACCATAATCATACGTGATAAGCTTAATATTCCTGTAGATTCAGTTTCAAAACTTCTACGAGAAGATAATAAGAGCGCAACATTATACAAGTGTGAGAGAACAGTTTTTATGAGATTTTTACATGCTTTGCTTCTTGGTAGCTTTCGTTCATCAATATACTTATTTTTTCTCCTATCGAACAGTGGTGGTACTACCGTCCACCCACCGCAATTTCTCTGATGTATACAGTCATCTATCCACTCTATTAATAGAATAATAATAACATAGATTATTTTCGTCCATAAACTTAAGAATAATCACATTATGCTATTTACTGTGATGCATAGAGCTGCATTCGAAAAATGGTTCGAGCAATCCTAAGTATGACTAGGTTGTTGTAATTCAATTTGTGGCATAAAAGAATTTGATTTTTATCGGTTATGGCCATTTACTATAATTTTGCCAAAAAAACGATGCGAATACTGTTTATATTGCAATAATTGAATCGTTGAAAGTTATGATGCTTGATCAACCACACTATACCTACCGGGTGTTGCTTCTAGTGTCTAGTGTATATTTGATTACACTAAGGTTTTTTTTTGCAGGGTTTTTTTTTACACGGGTTGTTTTCGGCCATAAATCCATAACGGAACAACTTATCGACCTAATTCAACTCACATTTTACGTTTTGGGCCAAAAGTAATCATATGGCAGTTATTCAAAAAATTCACAATTTTTGGTGTAAATACTCAAAATTTTAATAACTGTATTTTGACCATTGCATGGAAAGGTTACGCATAGAAACAAACTTGAAGCAATGTAAAATGTTTAAGTATGTGAATTTATCAACTCCATTTAGACTTTTTTTTTACACGGTTCCATACTAAATGTGGAACGTATCCCCCGTGCAAAAAAAAACCTTAGTGTACTTCTCAGGAAGTGTGTAGGAATATATTCGTGTGTAACAAGATCGCAATAAACTTGAGTGTTTTCAGTATGCATGAATTGGAGCTTGTTAAATGAAGGCCATAGAAAATATCAACCTACACTCAGTAGCAAAAGAAACCTAGCAAAATTTTGCTTCCAAAAAAACGCCATGTTTCACCTTCTGTAACTTTGCCACTATGGTCCAGATCACGAATTTACGAGCAACTTTTCCCTCGTCAACTTAGGGTGAGCCATAAAAAGAAGTTTTTCTGTCCTAACTTTTTTATTTCAATTTTCATGGTTGTATTCAAACGAGTTGTAGAACTTTTAAAGGCGCGTATTTGTATGTATTTAATTTGCCGTTAGCTTCAACCAATCAATAGTTATTGAAGTTTTTCTTCTTAAACCATTCCAGAATCAAATGTAATTTTCTCAAGATACAGAAATAACATATCTCTAGTTTTTACATATGTTGAACAATATGAATTGTCCTTTCAAATGACGTCTTTAATTTTTTTTGTATTTGCCCCAATCATGAAAATCGACATTTAAAAAGGACGTATTTTATTAATAAAAACTTCAATAACTATTTATTTATTGAAGCTAACGGCAAAATTTGTATACCAAAGTACGCGTCTTAAAAAGTTCTAAAACTCGTTCAAACACAACTTTACGGTGGGAATTGAAATAAAAAGTAAGAGCAAAAAATCAATTTTTTATGGTACACCTAAGTTGATGAGAAAAAATTGCTCTAAATCGGTCAATTTTTAAGGTACAAAAAAAAATTTCTTAATAAAAATTCCATGAAATTTTTTGCGCTACAATTTTGCCAAAGGATGTGAACGTCTATTTCTGCAAATAAAAAAGTTAGTTTTTGTATTTCCATGAAAATGGGGACCACCTTAATTTTAATCAACATCAAAAAATGGGCCTTGATGATACAAACCATATTGTAGAACATTACTTTGCTGTAAAGTTTCAAGTTTAGGCGCTGGGAGCATGTTTCCTCGTAAATTCGTGATCTGGACCATAGTGCTTTGTCAATTATCAATATTTTTGGCTGAAATTTTTACAACACTATAACCAATGTATAAATTTGGGATATTTCCCGCGTAACAATTCATGTGTGTTAATAAGATGAATTCGCCTCGGCTTTTTTGTGCTCCGATACTTCAATAATTCGATAATTGACAAAGTAACAGAAGGTTGAACAAGGAGTTTTTTATAGGCAAAATTTTTCTCACCATTTTTTCTGCTACTGAGTGTATATCAGCGATATAAAGTAGCCGTAAAATTTGACTATGTATACATAGGAATTTCTGAGTGGCAGTTTTCTAATAAATTGAGTCGATTTTTTATGTGAAGATCAGAAGAGATCCGTCATAACCTGCTACAGCAAATCAGAGTCTTTGTATAAAAGAGTCATGCTAAGAGTGAGGCAAAGTCGACCTGGTTACCTATCATGCAAAGGAAATAAATATATGGACACTAAGAATGCTTAAGGTCCTCCCTTAGCTCAGTCGGTAAAGGTGCGGCTACAAAGTAACACCATGCTGAAGGTGGTTGGGTTCGATTCCCGGTCTGGTCTAACAAAAATCGGTAAGAAAAATTTCTCGACTCCCTGGGCATAGGGTCATACTTGTGTACTTGCCACACAATCATACTAATGCATACAAGGTACCTGGCATCGAAAACTCTTAACTAATAACTGTGAAAGTGCATTTAGAATACTAGGTTGAGAGCAAGCAATAGAGCTTGAAACGTGAACAAATAAAGAAGAGTGCTTAGTGGAAGCAGTTGCAATCAAATAAAAAAAACAAAGGTATAGATGCTTTGGGATGTTTTGAATACTGGCATGAGTTTTGATTTATTACACCGCCATATATTTCATATTCCAATTTAGTTTGACCTACTATACGTGCTTTCTTTGAGCGCCGTTTAAAGTTAATGCAGAAAAGCTTGGTTGCCAAGCGAAGTGGTGAGCAATCATTCGAAAATTTTATTACAAGCTCTCCTGCTATTCTTTTGTTTTAACTCTTATGTGATGTGTGATAAGAACCCACCATCAGTGCAAGGATTACCTATGACTGCAGGACTATTCTCAGCAGGTTGTTCTGAGAGAATAGCCTACGTGATGGCTTCTTGTAGCAGGGTCAGCCGATCTCAGTGAGGACCTTCGGAAGACTACGGCCAGAAGGCCGCGTGTCTTCGCATGACAAGGGACTGGCGACTCCACGAACCCTTATCCAGTCAACAAATCCTTCGACTGCCTTAGGCTACCCCCTAGGGAATCCCCGTTATATAGTTGTTAAAGGAACAGTGGAAATTTTTAGCATATATGATTTATAAAAAAAATTAAGACAAAAAGAAAATTTCACGGCTATACTGAACTTGAGATTAAATTAACACATTTATTTTTGTTTTTATTTGCACTAGTAAATGTATGAAGATATTGCAAATTTCTACTGTTCCTAATAAAATAGTTGTGGGCAATAAAGTGAGGAAGGATTTCACCAAAAAAAAAATTACGATTCAAATAACTTACCAATCTACAATTCAAAAATCTTACCAAACTTACCAAATAACTTACCAAAACCATCACCCACACGCATACCTTCGCTCACCTTTGCTCTGTTCTCTAACCCCTCTCTATTTACACGGACCTATTCACTTACACATCTTTTGTTTTAACTCTTATATAAACAAACTTTAAAGGAAACTGGCTCAATTGATAGACTACAATCGACAAATTGCGGTTGGTGGAGAATGGTATTCGATGTAGTATATAAACGTCTAAACCGTATCGTGAATCAACAAAATATGACTCATTAAGTTTCTTTCTTCCAAATATACCTGTTGTCTTCCATAATTTCTTCAATTTTAAAAATTCGAAGTGCATCCTGATTCACTACAGAATAAATTAATAAAATAATAATCTTATTGTTTAGGTGTCTTGAAACGAAAATGTGTTGCGATTTCAGAAGTTGAAAATGTTACTACACCATCCTCTTCGACGTCTATGGATGTCGGTGAAGCGGTGGGAGTTACTCAACATCCATCCGAACAAAATGACGTAGGTATATGGATGGGGAAAGCATCTTCGATGTCGGCGACTGAAAAAATGGAGATTCTGAAGCGTCCTTGGGTGCCTCCAATAACTTATAACTTTTCGGGAGATGTAAATGATTCTAAGCGAAAGTTTCTGATTGGGTGGCTCCAAACATATGCACCATGGTTAGTCTACTCAAAGGAGGTTAAAGGGGCATTGTGTCTCTATTGCGTAATATTCCCACCAAATGTTGTTCAAGGTGTTTTGGGAGCACTTATTGTACGCCCGTTCAACAAATACAAAAATATGCATGAAGTCTGTAAAAATCACATTCAGTCGCAATGGCACCGAGCAGCAACTATGGCGGCCAAGAATTTTATTGAGAATACTCCAGTAAACCTTCAAATGGTCACAGCACACGAAAAATCCTGGAGGAGAACAGAAAAATTGTTAGATCCATAATTTCAACAGTTCTATTTTGTGGGACCCACGACTTGCCATTCCGTGGTAAAGAACTCCATAGTGGAGTTTTTGTAGATTTGATTCGTTTTAAAGCGGAATCCGGAGATATAGATTTACAGAACCATGTTTTTCATGGCAAGAAAAACGCCACGTACCTTTCACCACAAGTGCAAAACCAACTTATTTATATCTGTGGTGATGTCGTTCGTGCTGAGCTCATAAAAGATGTACAACACGCTGCAGCATACAGCATTCTAGCTGACGAATCTTGTGATATTTCCGGCAAGGAGCAGTTATCGATTGGAGTACGTTTTTTGATAACGAGAGGAATGAAAGCCGTGAAGAATTTTTGGGATTCGTTGAACTGGATGCGATGGATGCGAATACGATTGCTACCAGTATTGCCAATTTTTTCAAAACACCGGTCTGGATCTAGAAAAATGCGTGGGACAGGGATATGACGGGTGTTCCACGATGTCTGGAAAAGACAATGGTGTGCAAAAACGATTACGAGAAATTTACCCGAAAGCTATCTTCGTGCACTGTGCCAGTCATAGACTAAATCTTGTGGTGAATGACTTGAACCAAGTTTCTCAAATTCGGAATTCCGTGAGCACTGTCAGGGATACCATTAATTTCTTCAAGGAATCTACAATTCGCCGCAAATACATTCCTAATATACCGAGCCTCTGTGAAACACGCTGGTCTCAGAAATATAAAAGTATTTCCGTTTTCAATACAAACGTAGATGCAATTATTGAGACTTTAGATCAAATTTCTAAGGAACGCAACTACGCTTCTCGCAACAAATCTTACCAGCTACATAGTGCAGTAACAAAGCCAGAATTCGTATTTTGTTTAAAACTGATTGCAAAATACTCTGCTTTAATTGAACCCGTGGTGAATACTATGCAGTCCAAATCTGTCGATTTACTGAAATGTAAAAAACACATTCAGAACATTATTTGCACTGTAAGAAGCCATCGGGAAAACCCCGAGATCGTAACAGACAGTCTTCTAGTGGAAGCATGCTTAACAGCAGAGAGAGCTGGGTTTGAGATGATGCCACCGAGAACCTTGAAGCGCCAAAAACACAGAGCAAATCCGCCTGCTTCATCAGATAACGAGTATTGGAACCGGGCTCTGACTATTCCATATTTAGACTCACTAATAATGTCTTTGGAAACTCGGTTCGGCGATGATAATTCACCAGCTTATGCATTGTCTCTACTGCATCCAATGAATCTAACGCAAATGACGTTTGAAGAGTTTCAGCGCGAAACCAAGGTTTTCGTTGATTTCTACGATATTGAAAATTTTTCTGGAGAAGCGGAGATGTGGTACCAGTGTTGCAACAAAATGAAGTCGGAAGGCAAAAACCTCGAAGAATTTGATCTCATAGATCTTCTTGCTGAGGCTCAACCATTTTTCCCAGCCACTGCGAATGCAATCAAAATTGCACTCGCACAACCATGCACAACATGCACGATCGAACGATCTTTCAGCACATTGCGTCGGGTGAAAACCTGGCTCAGGTCAACAATGGCTGAAGAGCGGTTGAGTGCTCTCTGCATGTTGAGTGTTCATCGTCAGATTATAAATAAAGACCCTACAAAATTTGTTGAACTAGCGCTGGACAGATTCTGCGAGGATAGAAGACGCATGATGCTCAAATAAGTTTTATTTTTATTTGTTTATGCTTTTTACTGAAATACATATAAAAGATTCCCAAAAACACCCGAATGTTTTAATTTAAGATGGTATTAAGCTCTTTTAAAATCCGAATCAATATTTCAAACATATCTTTTCAAAGAGACATATCTAAAATTTAAAAGAATATGAGAAAATTGAGTTAGCAACACAAATGTGCCTTCATTGATTCCCATTTACCTGTTTTGCATTCTTGTTCAATCTGTTCCATCAATAAATTTGGCACAGGGTTAAAGTTTGACAAAATTATGCAAAATGGTATTTTTCTCGAATGCTAGTTGAACAACAATTTTGAAGTACCTAGATTGCTACATACACCGTGTTAGATACGACGTTTCGACACATCGTGTTTCACTTGGATCATATAAGACAAATCAGTTCAAATTTACGTCGTTTTGAAAAGTTATGCTTGTTATTCCTGTTCAAATAATATCAGATAAAATCATTATACCAAAGGTAAGTTCAGGGGACACACGCCATAAGCTATAAACCACCAAAACTCAAAATGTATGTTTGTTAAAAGCTAATAACTTATTAAATGAAAAAATATTAATAAGTATATTCTCTTAAAGCGACATGAGCACGGTGAATAAAGAGCGATGTTTTCGCGGTGTTGCTTTGCCAATATATGAGTGAGAGGATTGCGGTGGAAAAGTACATTTTCAGTACAAACTGTTAACAAACTCGGTAGTTATCCTGTACGAAAAACCAACATGACTGTAAAGCAATAATTTTAACAAATTCCAGTACTCGTTAGATTTAGGCATGTTGTTTTTTAAATACGGTTCGATTATAAAACATGGAGAAAATCAAACGTTTTTAAAATCTTTATTTTTTTCATTCCAGAACAAGCCTAAAATTGTTAAATTTTGTTGCGAGAATCTGACGGGCATTTGAAAAAAAATTGGGTGAGAGCAGGGAATATAATTCACCCGTTCGTCAGGGGTATTGTCACAAAGGGTGGGCTCAATTTCCACTCCAGCCGGTTGAACCCGATACTGTCCCTACTGTACTGGTCCAACGAGTTGTTCAGTCCATTGAATAACGTTAAGTGTTCAGTCTGTACAACCACTGGTTGAAGACGGTGTAATTCTCTCTCTCTCTCTCTCTCTCTCTCTCTCTCTCTCTCTCTCTCTCTCTCTCTCGTTCTCTAAAAAAAAAAGCTTGCCCCCCCCTGTTTGAAATCCTGGCTACGCCTATGATCATAATCACCGTGGACGGTGGGCCTGACGAGAACCCTCGTTATAAAAAGGTCATCGATGTGGCGATCCATCACTTCCAGGAATTCAACCTAGATGCAATATTCATTGCAACTAATGCTCCAGGACGCAGTGCATTCAATCGCGTCGAACGCAGGATGGCTTCTTTTTCTCGAGAGCTATCAGGTTTAATACTTCCCCATGATTATTACGGCTCACATCTTCGACAGTCAGCTCAGAACAACGGACCACGAACTGGAGGTAAAGAATTTTAAGCACGCCAGGAGAAACAGTGGCTGATGTGTGGAATGACCTAACCATCGACGGGCATCCAGTGAAGGCGGAATATATTGAACCTGGTAGCTCTCAAATGGATGAGTCCAAAGTTGGAAACTATTCAGCCGAGTGGTTCGTTCACCATGTGAGGACATCGCATTACTTCTTGCAAGTAATAAAATGCAACGACAGAAAATGCTGCAGGAACCACGAAGCAGCTATTTCAGTGTGATCCAGCAGCATTTCATACCAGCTCCAGTTCCTCTTAAACAGACACCTGATGGTTTGAAAGCACCAAGTCCAACAGACACAAACAGTACGTTTTCATCCTTGTTTGCTCGCAATTATCTTGATTTAGCGAAAATTCTTCCCAAATCAATTCTTGCATACAAGGATCTACCGTACGACATCTACTTGTCCATCGCAACAGGCATTGTTGAAAACAAAAATAAATAAGGTAAATAAACGCACTAAAGGTGTAGAAGTAGTGACTGTGAGAATGTCATAACGGTATCAAAATTTGTAATTGTATTTTTCGATATCACAAAGTTACGATTTGTAATCAACCATGGTTATCGAATATTTTGGGAGTTCAATCGATAATATGAGATAATCTGAGGTGTTCTAGGTCATTCAAACTTTTCCTGAGTTTAAAACCTAGAATCTGACAATTGTATCCAAGGTTGCAGCTTATCATTTTTGACTTATCCATATTCATTTGCCGATAGCTCTTCTCAGAAGCTCAATATCAAAATATAATGTATGATGAACTTATGGTGCTTTAGTAGACCTACAACTTGGTCTAACAATACATATCTCTATCTCTTATATCTGAGGAATAAGAGCGTATATTCGCAGTGATCTTCGCGATGATATTCGCGGTGAAGATCACGCGATTATCATCGTGAAGATCACTGTGAATATACGCTCTCATGTCGAAGATATTGTAGGAGTTAGAGCAATGTACTGTTAGACAAAGTTGTAGGTCTACTCATGTTCTACAAGTTCATCATACATCATATTATCAAATCGACCCTCTGAAAGGAGATATTGGCAAATGAATATGCCTGAGTCAAAAATGATAAGCTGCAACCCTGATTGTATCTATAGATTTTTCGACTGTACAAAGTTGCGATATGTATTCAACCATGTATATTGAACCTTCTGGAAAGTCAAAAGATATTATGGGATAATCTAGGTCATTCTAAATAAGCCTTGTAGCTGAAAAAGCTACAGTTACAATTGGTCGGAGTTCTGCCAAATCGCACAAATCGCCTATCGAAAATCATCAGTTTTGTCCGACATATACAAACAGAACTTTTCAGTTAGGAGATGAACCAGATCAGTGGTTCTTGAAGTTTGTGATCCATCTCCATAATGCACCGACAAAAATATTCGGTGAGGACTGTACCGGATCAGTTACGAGGAATGACGCATATGTCGCTTGGTGTAATCTGGCAGAACCCCGACCAATTAAAGATCCTAAGTTCTGAACCTTATAATAGTTTGGATGACCTAGAATCCTACCCGAAGATCCAGTGAACATGGTTGAATACATATCGTAAATTTGTGTAGCCTGAAAAACTACAGTAAAAATTTTAGATCCTAATTTTTAGGCTCCAAAACTTTTGGCTCCAGAAGACTACATATAAACTAGGACAGGTTGGATGACTTAGAATATCCCAGATTATCTCATAAAATAGGATGCTCTGCCATAAGATACAATGAACATGGTTGAATACATATCATAAATCAGAACACCTTGCACATCAGAAAACGCTACAGTTTCAATTGTACATCCTAAGTTATGAACTAATGAACAGTCTGGTATGTCCCAGAACATCCCAGATTTCATCATAATGTCGGTTAACCTTCCAGAAGATCCATTGAATATGGTTCAATGCATATCGTAAACTTGTCTAGCCTAAAAACTATAGTTACAACTGTACATCCCAAGTTTTGAGCTCCAGGACTGTTTGGATGACCTAGAATATCCCAGATTTTTTAAAAATGTCAGTTGAACTTCCAAAAGATTCAGAGAACATGGTTGAACGCATGTCGAAACTTTGTATTGCCGAAAAAGCTACAGTTTCATCTAAAGATCCTAAGTTCTGAAATTGATCTTCCAGTTGACTAATTGAATACGGTTGAAAATATATCGTAACCATATATAATCGAACATTTTCATCTATGATTTTATACAGGCATTTTTCTCCAGGGTGAAGTCTATCCACAAAAAATCAAAATTATAATTGCTCAGATCAGTAATTTGTTTAACATCAACAACTGATTGTCCCTTTTGTTCATGTTGCTGATAAAGCAATGTTGCTGTCGGTAGTGTGTTGCAATAATGACAAAACGTTTTTTTTACCGCTGAAAACAAGGACATAGCAACCTGTGTGCAAGTCACAATATTTTCTCAAATCAACTTGTCTCTTTCCCATCATCGATACAACATTTCTAGACAAAATCGTCAAAAGGTCGAAAGTAAAATTTGTAAACAATGACTTAAAACGTAAATTTCCTGGAAACGTCAGGTTGCTAAGATCTACATATACTACCAACGGGAAGGTAATAACTCCTTGTATCTATTTCTGGTGCTATTTGGTTCGTGGAAGCAAGCAGATCCCAGAAAATACGCTAGAAGTCATTGTTTACCAATGTTACTTTCTGACCTTTTGACTATTTTGTCTAGATTTTGTTGTTTTGCTTCGTTATTTGTTGTAATACATTCAAGTTGCAGAGTGAAAGAATAACGGGTGTATCACTCGTCATAATTATCGTATGTTTTTAAGTACAACAAGAGAATATTTGACACGGGCATAAAATATCTCATAAGATCAGAAAAGCCGGCGTCGGTGGTGTAGCGGTAAGCGTGACTGCTACTGGCACCCCAGTGGGTCTGGGTTCAATCCAGTCGACGTCGGTGGTTTTTCTGAGGAGAAAATCTTGGTACGTCTTCCTCTCGAAGAGAAGTAAAGCCGTTGGTCCCGGTTCATAGTCATGAGTCGTTAGGTAGGGTACAGGTGGTGGAGTCGTCTCCCTGGCGTCGGTAATTGTCACTATGTGAGAATAAATAAAAAAAAAAAAGATCAGAAAAAGCTAAACGAAGACATACAATTGCAATGCCACCTAGTGGTAAACAATCTGAAACCATGCTCTTTCTCCACACATTTCAGTGATTCAAACATTCAACCCTATCGCATCCCGTTTCTGAAACAGATTGCATTCCACTACCGCAGAAATCCCCTGAAATAATGTGTATTTTAATTGAAGTTTACTGCCATAATTGGATTCAATAAAATACACACTTCACGCGTAGCACCTTCCTTCCTGCGCGCAAACCCTCCCCCTTTCCCGGACTGTCGAGTAGCAAAGCGATTCAACAACAACAACAACACGCATTTACAGGGCAAGCCAGAGCCTATAATTGAGGCGATTATGTGGAATCTCCCTTTCCGTACGCGACGAGAAACAGATACTGAAACGAAATGTTTGTCATTTGCAGCAGTGCGGGCCTCCCCCCCCCCCCCTTCTCACCCACAAGCCAATGATCGGGATTAGGCAGTTTTAATCAAAATTAAAATATAGACACAGCATGCCAGTCAGTGTGATCCTGACAAATGAGCAGATTTCCCACTCGCAAGCCAACAGATAGACGGACCGAAGCGACGGCAAGGGAGATGCGGAATTTTCTCGAAACTGGAAATTTTACCTCCCCCGTTCAAGTATAGTAACAGTAACGAGAAAGTTGATAAGTTATTCAAGAACAGTGCCACCGACGATGAACTTTCCCATGTTCAGCAGCAGCATCAGCGCACATGTCGAGCGTACTAATCCTTTAAGTATTTTTAATAAAACTTGTCACTGGAGAAACTTGAGGTGCTTGTCGAGCGGAGTGGCGCACTTGAAGCTGTCAGATTAAATTAGCTCCCAAAAACGCCCCACTTCCCCGACAGCGGAGGCGACAGAACGGGTTGAAGTTCGCATTACAAACCGAAACCGGAGGTGAGTGCGAGTGATTCCGATAAAAACTTCTTCTTCTTCTTCCACGTCTTCCGGATCTCCCGGTAGGATTTGGAACAATAAAACCATTCCGGAAAATTAGCAATTCGAATCTTGTGCAAACGATGAGATGCTTCTCTTCGACTTCATCAAATATTGACTAAATTGTACAATGCAACGGGTGAGGCACTACTTCGACAAGGGAGGCCCATTTCCGTCGATCGCCGTTGATACTCAGCTGGATTTTAACCGAAAATCAATCGATGGCAATGGGTCCGAAGTGTTGCCGCACCCTATAAGGTGGAAAATTCACAACCGAGCGGAACGACACAACTTTGAGGAAGGGACAGTGCTTGGTTTTCAAAAATAATAGTCCACTTCGGTTGTGTAAACGTTTTTCGAATGAAGTCGAACTGAGCGAGCAGCAAGCCATGCGAAAGCCACGATGTTCGTAGCTCTCATAATTCATATAACTTTTGTATTTTTATTGCCCATGCCGTCTCGAAAGTTTTCTGCCGAACGGTCGTTTGCTTTGATTGTACCCACTCTGGAAGTGTAGTCGTAACAAGGAAACGTGTTAAGATACGTGTGTGTTTTGTTTTTCTCGCTTGTCTTTGATTGATCACTTATTTGGGCTTCTCGGATTGAAATCTTGCGATAAACTTCAATTAGGTAAGCGTACGTAGCAAAAGTTATACCTCCATCACCGGGATGAGACAAGTTTACGAGAGAAATCGATAGGATTACAACACGAGCTCGGCAATTTATCAAGGATTAGTGCGCTTTGTATGGCGGAATGCGGGTTGTGCTTCGATTAAACGTAACTTTTGTTGGAAGTTTCCCGTTAAAAGACAGTGGCCAAAATAATACTCGAACATTGTAAGTAACCAAGCATCCATGTTCATCCCGTAAAAGAATATTTAAGTGTGCGTTGGAAGATTTTGAGACTCTCACTTATACTACCTTACCGTTCAACCTAGTTTTACAAAATTTTGCTCAGAAGTTAATTTCGGATATCATGACCAGTGTTGTCAAATTTTCATCTGTACCCGGAATGACACAAATGTTTTCCGCCTGTACGGGTTTTTCAAAATAGGGAACGGGACGGGTTTTAAGCAGTTTATTCAGCACCTGAGACATTTGATGAAGCTGTATGTAATCTATAATTAGAACTGCCCATATTTAGACATTAATCCCTCTACTTACTTCTCGTCTATCGACACACATCTTCAGCAACGAGCATTAGACTCAGAAAATTTCATAGCCATGGTATAAAGTTCCCAATTGCAGGGACTTTTTGTTTCCGATCAAAAAAATGTTTTCATCTGCTCCATAATCTGTACATTAACTAACAATATTGAATAAGTGCAATTACGTGACTGTGTGCGAAGGCAAAATGAAATAGGCCAGTTCACGATTTGCTGCAAACGTCAATTTACTCAACCCGCTCCTTCGATTTACCCGTCCGCTCTCGAAATCAATCAACCAAAACATGGCGATTGCTACGATCATAACTCGTCTACTAGCAGGTTATGAGACAGCCGGACACGACCTAACTTTTAGTTTGTCAATGATCTTTAGATTGGCAATGTGTATTTCTTACTTCATTTACTCTCACGCAAATGTTTGCCAAACTGACTGTGACAAAGAACGCGATGCTTCGTTCAAAAACAATCAAATGCAAGAGACAGCAGACTTCACGTTACAATACCGGTGCTCTATATCCATGGTTAACAAATAAGAGAGGAAAGATTGGCTCTCTCAGAAGCAACAGTGATGCCATAGCTGCCGCTCAACAGCGAAGCATTGTTTATGGTTGGGTACTATTGACAGCTCCGAAACATATTTTTGTATTGCATATGATAGTGCCAGATGATGGACAATATAATCATAAGCATTGATCAATCTGTTTTTTTTTTTTTTTTTTTTTTTGTAAAATAAGTTGATTTTATTTGTCAGTTTTTAGATCACAGTGCATATTCACATTTATCTAATTTATATCAAGGTGAAATTTTAGTGCATCTACATCAATTTGATCGTTACATTCACAAACAAAGCAGATGTATTTATAGAAAAGTTTCAACACCTCCACACGCCTTCTTCTGTCTATTCCTGCTAGTGCAGGTCTCACCAAGTCTTCAAAAGAGAGTCGTCTCCATCCATCCATGATGACTGTCATCTTCTGCAGTAGAACCATCCAGGCCGGGGCGACACGAGCACAAGCACAAAATTTGTGGAGAAGAGATTCAGTCGCTTGGTCGTCACGATGAGTGCATAATTGGTCCGGAACCCTCCGCATCACAAACAGTAGCTCTCTATGGTCGATTTTGCCATTAACCATCAAATATAGTTTCGACCGGTGCGTTGATGGAAGTTGCTTCGCTGAGATGTTTTGCCACGTACGTGGCCAGTCGATTCCTGGACTGTCTCGTTCCACCTTCGGCAGTTCTGTTTGGTTAACGAAGTGCTGGTGGATTTGATCGGTGGAGGGGTTATGTTGGATTTGGAGGGGAATGTGGGATAAATTTGAAAGGATTAATTTGACGTCAGGAAGGTCTATTGGAATTGCTGGGCGTGGATTATCTTGGACAAGAAGGGATCTATAGAAGGGAAGGGATTCGATCTCCTGCAGATGTCGGTTTATCGCGAGCGACTTACATTTTAGCGCTGGTAATTGCAGCTTCAGGCCTCCCTTTCCTTGATGCGGGCGAGCTGCATCATCGGGACACGGGCGACTATTCCTCTCCAAAGAAACGTTCCCATCGTTGACGTTATCTTCGCTGTGTGCAATCCCAACGGTGGTAGAATGGACGCAAGGTACCATATCCTGGATGTGGCGAACGTGTTGAGCATGATAACCTTTTGATGTAGCGTCAGCGTGCGCAGAGAATGCAACCACATTTGTTGCGAGGACTTCCCCACGAGCGCATTCCAATTTAAAGTTGTCATCAGTCGTATCGAGTTTGCGAACACAACACCCAGAATTTTGACTGTGTTGGCTGTTTGCAGCCACTGGGAGTTGATGGTGCCACCTTCGCAAAACCCGACATCGATGGCAACAGTTTTCCGCACATTCAATTTCGCTCCAGAAACTCTCCCGAAGCAAGTGAACAGCCCATTCATCTCTTCGATTTGCCTTGTCGATGTGATGATTACGCTGATGTCATCCGCATAGGCTACCAGCAGATCGTTACCGCACACACGTTCGAGCTTGCACACTAATGGATGTAGGTACAACACGAATAGGTGCATGGACAACGGGTCCCCTTGCCTCACAGACCTTTGGATTTCTATCGACCGAGAGAGATGCCCATTAATCAGCAGCCGAGAAGTGGACCGGCTGGCAATGCGCGAGTAGAGCGATGAGATCCTGGTTGAAACCGAGCGAGCGCATGGTCGCGAAGAGAAAGAGTGCCGGACCCGATCGAACGCATGATCGAGATCGAAGCTGATTAACTTTCCGGCGCGGCGGTGGTGGCGAAGCTTTGCTATGCGGTCTTTCAGAGCGAGAGTGGCTTGAAAAATGTTTCTCTCTGGGTTTGAGCATTTCTGCCCGTCACTCAAGATGTGGTGTTCTCGCATCACTTGCTCCAGTCTGGTTTTGAGTATGCGGGAAAGGAGCTTGTAGTCGCTGTTTAGCAGTGAAATCGGTCGGTATGATCACGCTGTGTTGTCGCCACCTCTCTTCTTGACCAACACGATGATTCCTTCAACAAACGCTGCGGGAAGATTGTCGCTGAGTGCCTCATTCAGCAACAGATTTAACTCTCGGTGGATGACGTCGAACATGCGGTGGTAAAATTCTCTCGGAATACCATCGTAGCCAGGGGATTTACGAGGTGCGCTTGCTGTTATTGCAGACCAGATTTCTGCCGTCGTGATGTCGCTCGTACAGGCTTCGTTTGATGGGTCGTTGAGTGGCACAACACTCTCACAGACGAATCCATTTTCGCTTCCTTCTGTTGCCTCCTCCGTGTAGAGAGTGGAGAAATAGTCCACCATGTGGTCTTCTATCGCTCGTGATGTTGTTATGGATACGTCTTGCTCCGTCTGCAGCTGCGTGATGATGGTTTTCTTCCTTCGCCTCTCGCCTAGCTGGAATATTGAAATTGGTTCTCCCGCCACGTGCGTTTCGTTGATCCGCATGAACGTGTGAGAAAACCTCCGTTGATGCGTAAGCATTTCGCCTTTCAGTCTGTTGATGGTGGTCAGCATTTCTGGGTGCTGGTAATACCCGTCGTAGGCAAGCCGTAGTTCACCGTAGAGGCGCTGATGCTCGCTGTGAAATTCATCGAAGATGTCTCGAGATTTCCACTTGAAAAACCGTTTGATTTTGGGCTTGGCAAACGAGAGCCACCAGTCCATCCATGAGCCATAGTTTCTACGTTGGCGGGTCCAATATTGCCACTGGTATTGGAAATCCGCCACGTTTTCGTCGGTTAAAAGGTACGGTCGAAGAGACCAGAAGCCCCGGCCATGTTCCTGACCAAGATGGGGGAGGCAGTGTCGGAGAGTCAGCGCTTTATGGTCGGTAAAAGAGCAGACGTGGGTATGTGCTGCTCGCATGTGGTCACGGAGACCGCTGCTGACGTAAATTCGATCAAGGCGCGATTGAGCATTCCGACAGACGTATGTGAACCCATCATCACGTGGACACAGTTTCACCCATACATCGTGGAGCTGCAGTTGTTGAACGGCTGCTTTGAGGGCGGGACTCGTGTTTGGGCTGCTTGAGTCGCGTGTTCGAAGCACGCAATTGAAATCGCCTGCGAGGATGGTGTGCGTGGTGCGGTGACGGAGATAGTAGGGAAGCGTTTCATTGGAGAAATTCTCCCGAGCGGCGCGTTGCGAAGACCCGGAGGGAGCGTAAACATTGCAGATTGTCGTGTCTTGCACTCGCAGCGCAAGCAGTCGGCTATCCAGGCTCCTCTCAACGTGAGTGACTTGGATGTGATCCTTCAGAGCAATAGCTGTACCCTTCTCGTGTGATCTACATTGAAATAAACGGCGTAGCCAGGCAAGGAAAGCTGTTCGTTCTCAACTTCCTGTAGACACACGATGTCGAGGCTCTGGCTGTTGATGAAGGTCCGGAGAGCGTTTACTTTCGTGGCGTTCGTGAGTGTGCATATGTTGATGGACGAGATGTTATACGACGTGAGAGCCATTTATAATTGCATTTCCTCCTCTCTTTCGTCGTCGATGTCGTCCCGGCGGGGTTTTTACCAACCGGTCGGCTTCGATTTCGTCTACTGCTCGTTGAAGTAGTGGAGTCATCGGTTTCGTTACCGGTGCCGCTCTTGCTCTGCGATCGCAGCGCTGGCTTTTTGAAAATGTCGTCCACGGCCACGACAGTTTGCGGTGGTGTAAGGAACGATGATGACGAATTCTGCGTTCGTTTTGTTTGCGGACACGAGGGCAGGGCCCTACATCGTCGAAGCAATAAAATGAAAATGAATCGCTTTTGTATTCATTTCACTCCACGTCAATTAGCTTTCGTGTAGTGGATAACTCTTACCTTCACCGATTCTCTCCCAATACACTTCCTGTCAAACGTGAGTAAGCTTAAATTCATTGTCGATCTAGCCACCGTCGGAAGAATTTCAATCGAAATTCATGTTTGCTTCAAACGACGTGGTGAACGACCGTCAATCAACTTCGTTAAAATTGATTTGCCTTCATCCTCCCCACCCGAGCAATGGTTGGCGAACACAGCGAAACATGCGTGCCAGTATTGCTAGAAGTATTGTCATTAGACGATACACGCATTGCTGTAACTTTACTCGACAAAAAGCTACCCGAGCTAACAAGCGCATTTCTGTTTGATGTTGCGATGACTTATTGAAATTGAATTTGTTGCATTTGCGTTGGAGCAATCGCGTGAAAGCAACTTAAATATCAGCAATCTCATATATCATTTTATAAAATGGTTGATTATTGTTTTCGGTGCTACAATTTAAGTTTATCTGGTGGTACTGCTCTAGTTTTAAGAATAATGAATACCTTAGAAATGAATATGAATCCGCACGTATTGCATGAATTTCAACTATCCTGTTTCATACTAGTATGACACCGAAGGTTAAAATAAACACCGATGAGTGAAAAGCTTAGTCGAAAATGTTTGTTTGAAGATTGATTTGCTGAAGCTGACTAAGAAGTGGCTGTCAAAAGAAGATAGTGTGTTTCAATTGAAAGGGATGAATGCTCAGCTCATCGTCCCACGACGATTTTCAATTGAAAGTGAAATTGTATGACCCTGCACGAGGGTATCACAGTTGATACGGTCTGCCTGCTTGTATTCGTATTTGAGGTCTGGCTCGTGACACTCGGCAGTTCTGGGAAAGCGTCCGATGATAACGGTGGTGGGGCGGTGGTATTCTGAACGACCGGGCTCGTGTTGGTTGGTCTCGCACCAGCTGTTTTTTTGGGTTGTTGACCGGTGGTTGACCTATTCGCCTGTCCAGCTTGCTTCGTCACATTGGCGTAGCTTTTCTGGTACATGAGTTTTTGTTCTGGACACATGATATGCCAGTGTGAGCTTGTTCCTTGCAGTGGCGACATCGATTGTAGCTGTCCCTTGTATACAACGAACGCTTGCTCTCCGTCAATGGTGACCCACGAGTCGATATTCCGCTTCAATAACATACGGGCAGACCATATGCCGAGCGGTATGCCTTCGGCTTCGTTGCTTTCGGCCCACGAAACTTCGCGGATCGAGAGCACTTCCCCAAACGCACATAGGAAATCTACGATCCTTTCTTCCGATACATCTTCAGGGAGGTCGTGAACCCGCACTTCAACACTACCATCTTCCAGTGTGATGCGAAGCTTGTGTTTCTTCCCTGACACTCCACTTCATGCTTCCCGTCATGTTCGTCAACGACACTTTGTGCGAGCGCCAAGTCACTGACTTTGATGAAGGCACATGCTCCACCTCTGTGGCACTGGAGTCTTTTGATGTCTTCCCGTTTCAAACCGAGGACTGAGCGACAGAAACTGTAGAGTTTTTCTACCGATGGTTTCACGGCAAACTGAGAATAGTCTATTTTAAAAGTATTTTCTCGCCTCATCGCGGGATACTTTAACACGCGACGCGGCACAGTGTAGCAAGAAATAAAACTTCTCCAAACGGTAAATGCTTGACTTGTGATAAGCGCAATCGAAAAAAAACGTCTGCACGTCTCAAAAGCTGAGCGATGACATATTTTTGTATTGCATATGATAGTGCCAGATGATGGACAATATAATCATAAGCATTGATCAATCTCTAATTATTGGAAGAAGCATGAAATAAATAGTGATTTCAGATCAGTGCTGTGCATTTTCATGACGGTTATAAGACTATGACCATCATCTTCTCATGATCATTAGAACTCAAGAATGATGGTCAAATACTGTGTCACTCACAAACAGGTTGATCTCATTTGACCGTTTGTGACAAAAGCATACATGACTGCTGGAGAATGTGATATGAAGAGAGTAGGAAAATCAATCATTCACTAATTATCTCTGAGAAGCTTCATCAAATTTCCCCAGTAGGCTATTTCTCCACGTTTTGTGGCTATCTGTCGATCTGTCCCCGAACCGGTTATTCTAGAACAGGTTCCCGTGGGTCCTCAAGTTGCCATTACCATATTTAGAAGGAAACCCTGGCAATATGGGTTTCAAAATTATAAAGGTTCTCTTGAAGGCTTTTTCTCTGGTTTGTTGCCACCTGAAAATTTGTTCTCAGAAAGATCATCTCGGAACAGGTTCCCGTCGGGTCTCACGAGGCCATTAACAAAACTAGCCATTGAACATTGAGAAATATCCTTTTGAAGAAAATCAATGAATTTTTAAACCCATATTTCCAGGTTTTCCTTCCGAAAATATTCATGGCTACTCGAGGCTCCACGGGAAGCTGTTCCGGAATGACCGGCCCGAGAATAAATCATTAGATAGCCACAAAACGTTGAGAAATAGCCTTCTGGGTAAATTTCCTAAATTTTGAAACCCATGTTGCCAGGATCTATATATATAAAAATGGATTTCTGTCTGTCTGTCTGTCTGTCTGTCTGTCTGTCTGTCTGTCTGAACCTAATAGGCTCGAAAACTACTGAACCGATCAGCGTGAAATTTTGTATGGAAAAGGTTTTGGGGCCGAAATAGGTTCTTATGATGGTTTGAGACCCCTCCCTTCTCTGGAAAGGGGGGCTCCCATACAAATGAAGCACAAATTTCTGCATAACTCGAGAACTGATCAATCAATGGAACCCAAATTAAGCATGCGGAAGTTTTTGGAGGCAATAAATGTTTATATGGTAGTCAGAGACCCCTCCCCTCTCTAAAAAGGGAGGCTCCCATACAAATGAAACAGAATTTTCTGCATATCTCAAGAACTAATCAAGCAAATGGAACCAAATTTTGCATGTGGGGTTTTCTGGAGACAATTTTTTTTCTATGGTGGTTTGAGACCCCTCCCCTCTCCTAGAAGGGGTGCTGTCATACAAATGAAACTAAAATTTCTCCATAACTCTAGATCTAAAAAAGCAAATGGAACCAAATTTGGCATGCGGGGATTTTAAAGGCAATGATTGTTTCTACGATAGTATGAGACCCCTCCTCTCTCTCTGGGAGAGGGGGGGGGGTGGTTGTCATATAAATCAAACAAAAGTTTCTATATATCTCGAGAACTAATCAAATGGAACCAAATTTGGCATGTAGAGATTTTTGATGCATAACTCGAGAACTAATCAAGCATATGGAACCAAATTTGACATCTGAAGGTTTTTGGAGGAGCGAAATGTATCTATAGAGGTTTGAGACTCCTCTGCCATCTGGAATGGGCCAAAGGGGGGGGGGGGCTTCCATACAAATGAAACACAAATTTCTGAATAACTCGAGAACTTATCAAGTTAATGGAACCAAACTTGGCGTGTGGAGTTTTTCGAAGGCAAGAAATGTTTCTATTGTGGTTTGAGACTCCTCCGCTCACTGAAAGAGGGATCTCTAATATATATATGAAACACGAATTTTTGCATAACTCAAGAACAAATCAAGCAAATGGAACCAAATTTGGCAAATGGAGGTTTTTGAAGGAAACAAATGTTTCTAAGGTGGTTTGAGACCCCTCCGCCTTCTGAAAGGAGAGACTTCCATAAAAATGAAACATAATTTTTAGCATAACTCGAGAGCCAATGAAGCAAATGAAACCAAATTTGGCATGTTGAGGTTTTTGGAGGCAAGAAATATTTCTATGGAAGTTCAATACCCCTCCCCATTTTGAAGGGGGGGGGGGGCTCCCATACAAATAAAAAGCAAATTTCTGCATAACTGGAGAACTAATCAAGCAAATGGAATAAAATTTGGTATGTAAGGGTTTTTGAAGGCAAGAAATGTTTCTATGGAAGTTTGAGACTGCTCCCCTTCCTGGTAGGGGTGGGTTCTCATGAAAAGGTTCTCATGAAAGAAATACCTATAGAAACTACCGATCCAAAAGTTTAGTTAAAACCATAAATCTTTGTTTTTTTTCAGAAATTACATTAGTAAACGAAAATATTTTAACCAGATGCATTAACAAAAAAAAAACATAAACGAGCAGGTTCTATTGAATTTGCATTCATTTAGTTGCATGCGTAGCAAGGCTCGCACCGGGTTCAGCTAGTTTCCTATAAAAATATTAATGGCCACTCAAGGCCCCTCGGAATAAATCATCAGATGACCACTAAATGTTGAAAAATATCCAACTGGAGAAATTTCATGAACTTTGCTGCCCGTATTCGTAGGGTTTTCTTCTGAAAATGTTCATGGCAACTCGAGGCACCACGAAAACCTGTTACTGAATGGCCGCTCCGGGGATAAATCGGCTTATGGCCCTCAATGGATTAGACATAGTTTTTAAGAATTTTTCCAAAGATATTGACATAAATTCCGGGAAATTCAATTGATATTCCCAAATAGTGTCTCCGTGCCACACCACAGCCCCGGAAACCCGGAACACCGGAAACCAAATAATTTCAAATGGTCACGGTGCCAAAGAATTAAAATCGGTCAATAATTGCCAGAGTTCCAATCATTTGAATTTGATGGGCAGCCTGTCGAACAGCTTTCGGCCCCTCTTGGTACTTAGCAAAATGTTTTTATTCAAAAATCCCCTTCCGTTTTTACAAACATGTCAGTGAATTTCAGCTTTCTGTTAAAAAAATGAAATTCCGTAGTGTAAAACCTTAAAAGGTACCCGGGTACCTTGTCAAACACATAAGGGTTAAAGGGAAAAAAACAACAACTGAACCTTCAATCGTAAAGCTCAATCTGCGGCCATATCGCCACTGACGGGGTAATGTCTCCTGATTTTGACGGTAGAAACACCGCTACTAGCGATGACCATCATGATAGTCTGTTTACTAGAGAAGTAAAATGACGGTCAATTTCCATGACGGTATATTTATTCTTGGTGATACGATCGTATCACGTAACACTTGTACAAGATATAGAAAATGAGTGAGAAACGTGAGAAAAATATCTCTCGGCTGTTATTTCATGATGATGAGAAGCTTGAGAGAGTAAGATGCTCTTCTGTTGCTTTGATTGTCAATTTCAAGAATCTCATTTGTCAATTCTAACGCTGTCAGTACCGTGATGGAGCTCAGCACTGTTTCAGATTATCTAAATATTTAATAAATTTAACTCAATTTTCAACATCACATTCTGGCAACAAGCCTAGCTGTGAGAGAGAGCTGATGAAGACATGCTCTTCCGGTACACGCGATTAAATGCAAAATACACAAAGACAAAATTTGAGCGAACTTCTTCGGCAGGTAAGAAAATGATGGTTTTCGAGATGATGTACTTTAAATCTTCATAATGACAGTAATTAATTGGTAATCAATCATGATTTATGCATCGAATCATAAGCTCGATAGAAAGAACTAATGATCGTATCATTAAAGGTGAAATAATTTGGAAAATGTATGAGTTTTACACCTATTTCCTAACAACTGATTAAAATAGTGACCCCTAATTAAGCCATTCCTTACCCTAGCTGTATTAAAATCTGTACCTTTAGACAATATTATGATTATACATTCAGTTCATGCATTTTATTTGCATTCAGTACTCACCAATAATGGATATGTTGAAAACTATAGTTCGGAGACATATGCTCAGTTCGTCGATCTGAGTCGAATAGTATATGACACTCAGCCCTCTGGGCCCTCTGATGAAAAGTCGAGTTTTCAAGCGATCTTAATACCCTTCTTTTGGTGTAAATAAATGAATATCAATTTGTATTGAGAAAAAAGAACAGTGACAAAACAAAAACCATATCAAAAATCGATGTTTTCGATAAGTTTCCGTCGAAAGAGCCCTCGATTGTTTATGTTTTGATATTTTGACGTGTTTTGAAGCAAACGGCGTGACCTGGTGCATTTGTACACGTGATCGCGTTTGATTTTGTTGAAAAAATGGAGAACGTAGTGATTTTGAAAACCATTCCCTTGTGTATCCGAAAATTGGTGGTTGTGCAAAACGGTGAATCGCTACTAAATTCTACAGAAACAAAAAACGTTCGGATCATTAGTGGATCCCCAGGTAGAGACAGGAAGCGCCGTATTCTCCTATCACAGACTTCAAATTTGAGTACGGAACGTCTTCTATGCATCAGTTAAAGATGTATCTCGGGTTTTTTTTCTTCATTAGGGCGAATCTAACATTGAGAGATTCTCTCCGATCTCGCTCTCTTTTATTTATTACAGTGCCGTTATAAGGGAGGGATCCTTTAGTACAGATCGAAACACAATAGCGCTGGCACTACATATAGTAGAATGAAAAACATAGCGGTGATTGGAATATGAATGAAAGAAAAAGTAATCAAAGAGAGTCTCTCAATGTTAGATTCGCCCTAATGAAGCGGGTCACCTTAGTATTTTCCTTCAGTCTTTCAGCGATCTCGAAGATGTTGTATCAACGCTCGGCTGCGTTCCATCAAGTCGTCCGGAACAATCTACTGCCTAGCAATATGTCTGACCATGGCTAATCATAGTCGGATTACAGTGCCCACTCGGTCTTATTTACCGTCTGTGGTGATGGAATACCTGGCGACTGCAGTCCCCGTCCGAAACAAGAAGAAGCCTAGAATAATCCCACGCCACCTGCAGCTGGCCAACTGCAACGACGAAAAGCTGATAAAACTTCTCTCCGATGTGACCATTTCACAGAGAGTAGTCGTTTTCAGGCCGTCCTGCTGCACAAAAAGACCGAGAAGAAAGCCTAAGTTCCCGTCAACAACTGAAATCCGTCCTTTTCAGGACGAAAAAGTTAATTTGCTAAAGAGTTTGTTTAATTGAAGTTTCTCTTGCGCTCATCGAAATATAAATAACCACGCAACGGGTTCAACATGGCAAAGCTTTAAACGTCGCGTTTCAGAATAAATGAACAAGCAAGGACAAGCAGGACAACCAACATGCGAAATATTAACAGTTAATTCGAGTCGGCTGACGGCACACATATTGTAGTTCCTAGTTGTACAAAGTTGATTAAGTAAATTAGGTTAGTTTTCAGTTCAAACAGTTCGGACATGAAACTTAATCTTCACTATTGATCAAGAATTCATAACGACTGACCAATGTGCAGCGATCCCATCTGTCAAAACCTATATTATTGTTTATCTAACGTTTGCATTTTAAAATAATGGACAAAAATTGTCGATTTTTCATGTGTTTACCTTCACCCGCACTGACGAAACTACCCATGCAGCATCAATCATGGTAACCCACGAGTCAGCAGACAAAATTTGAAAGCTCCATCAGTCGAACCGTGGTGGCAAAAACAGTGAAGCAATTCCGTTCAGAACGGCACCCCGCTACGTCGAAAACGGACATCGTGCGGCACTTTGTGGACGCCGGATACGTCCGCTCCGGCATCTACAACATCTTGCCACAATTAGACAACAATCAGAGCATCGAAAGAAAGCCCGATTCCGGACGGCCGACGACCCTGAGCGACAAGAAGCCCCAAAGGATGCTGAAGAGGAAGACCGAAGGAAAAGCCGCTACATAGCTGTGTGCGCTTGGCCGGGAGGTCAGTTTAATCGGCCAAACAGTGAAAAAGTGCCTGGCGAACATGCGTCCACTGGTTTCGGAGCTGCAGGTAACGACGCAGCGGCAGCGGCTGAATAAGATGGATTTTCCCGGCACATCGCGACGTGGCGGTGGTGATGGACGACGAGACCTATCTCACCCTGGATGGCAACCACTGACAGGGCACTTCGGCATTTTACTTTCCCACGAAGGAAATGAGCTTCGAGGTGAAGTTCATTACGCACGCAAGTTCCCAAGAAGGTGCTGCTGTGGCTGACAATCAGCGAGAAGGGGATGTCAAAGCCACTCTTCTTTCGTTCCGGACTAGTCGTGAACAGCGAAATGCCTGCCGGAAGTTGCGATGTTCATTAAGAAATATCATAAGGGCGAAGACGCGGTGATCTGGCGTCGGCCCTCTACCCGAAACGATCGTTGGAGGAGATGGAGTGGCTGAATATCGATGTGGTAAAGCAATTATCTGTCTTAGCTTATTATTTATCGACATCCGAAAAAAAAAAGTCCATTTTTTTAATGCAAACGTTATGGCCGGAAACGGATCGGCAACGGAATGCGGAACCGTCGCGTTTTGTATTAAAAGCGAAGCCGCCGCTATTTCTACACGCAATGACCAGCGGTAATGGCTGGCCCACAATTGATACGTTGCGGATGCGTTTGCGAATTTGACAATCTTCCCATAGCTTTTCTGTCAAATTTATGTCAACGCAACGCAAACGTATTTATTGTGGGCCAGCCATAATTGCGGCATATTAGACGTGGCTGTTTATTTGTTATTGAAATGGCAAAGTAAAAAGCAAGTGGGTACGGTTTAATCTCTGTGGAAAGTTGAAATTAAACACCTTTAGTGAAATGGCAGCTTATATTATCTCTGCAATTCGTGCTATTCATGTCGTGCGACGCGTACAAATGCTTCGGGATGAGTAAAATGAATGACTTCGGTGGGTTTGACCGGGAATCAGCATAGAAAAACACAAGGTTTGTACGAAACTGCATACCCGTTGATGAGGAAAAAACCAGGAATTCATTTTTCGTTGTACCTGGATGATGAGATTCTACCATCTATTGTTACAAGGTAACTTTCCATAGCAGTGGAGTAATCTGAAAAACGATTTGATCAGGATTCTATTGTTGTTTGTGCCCATCAAGCTTCTGTATGAAGGGCCAAAAACGTGTGAGTGGGCCCGTAAGCAGATACACCCACGCTAAACCCGCGGATATAGGGAAGAGAATCTGCTTACAAAAGCAAGTTCACACCCACAGCATAAGAATCGAGCTTTCGATTGACAGAATAAACCCAATAGATGGGGTCGAAGAGCCCGCCCTCGTTCCGCGAAATGTTAACAATAGGGCGAAGGCAGTCCCATGCTCCCTATCCAAATCGTTTCACTTGGGTGCCCTGATGGTCCCTCCCTTTCCCCGTTATATATTAGGTCGTTGATATTCAGTATATTTTGTAGTGGCCATTTGATTGCTTACCTTGTGTTAGAAAATTTGGCAGAAAGTAAAATTGGTTAGGGTTTATAACGTTCCTTACTTATGGCTCTGTGTTGTCTCGATTTTTCTGCTTTTGAAGAGTTGACTTAGTCATGCTATTACTCGCGGTCATAGAATAGGGCAGAGAAACGAAAAAAAAGAAAAAAATGAAAATGCATTAGTGGTTGGCAACACGACATGCGCATGTGAGATTTTCATGGTGATATTCTCACAACGGCCGTTCAGAATGGTTCGACCGATGCACATGAGAGGTCATTCCCGATGAGTTTCCACACGTTTACTCAATTCCATCATGTTTGGTTATAGAAGACAGGATACATTTTACATCGTGCTACATTTCGGAACATCAGGGCAATGATCCCCCATCGCATCTTCAAGTGATCATTACAAGCTGTCCATTTGGTACAGGCACTTTTGAACGTTGATGGGACAGCTGATTCACACATGAAATCTGCCACGACTGAGTCGACAGAACGCGCCCATACCCCTTTCTGAACCGAAGGGTAGGGATGGGATGGGATGCACCAGGATGTCATCAATCATTTTTGATACATTTCTTGAAATAAGCAGACACCGACTTGCAAAAAAAAATAACAATCCGTAATTTCTCGTCGTTTCTAATGAAAATTCGCACTTTTTTCTTTATTCCTCCCATCAAACGCTGCACACCTCCGGAGGCAACTTCCTTGGCACATTTGTTCCACATGTTGATCATCTGAGTTGCGTCTCGAGCCGTTTTTTCATTTTTCCCAACTGCTTGCAGCTCCGGCCCATCGTGAGATTTCAACTATGCTTTTATGGACAAATTTGCCAAAAAACTAATGATGCAAGGGATATGCAGCTTCAGAGCAAAGACCAAAGTGTTCGTGACAAATAAGACCATGTACTCAAAGGTGTGCAAGGAAGAATGCCTCAAAAACTAGTTTCTAGCGGTAGTTTGTATACACTCTGTTTTGATGCGTACATGGGTGAGGAACCTTCTCCTTTTTGGGTTTATTGCCCGTTGAGGTGGCGGATTCGTCCGTGGCTCGACCTATCCCGCAGTGGGATGTTAGGTAAAGGTAACGTCCTTGGCTCGAGTACTACTTTACCCATGCCCTTTCGCTCAATTTTCCATACTTCTATTCTATTTTCAACCTACCGTACACTGACGGAACTTTCAACACTTTCTCTTCATATCTTCCATTTCTAGCAAAACATTACTGTCCACTCTTGATGTCTCATGGTGATGAGCGAACATTTCCTTCTACATCACAATCGTTACTCCATGCACGGAGAATACAACATACAACAATTAGAAAATGATTTTGTCGTGTCTTTGCTGGTATTGTGGCCGTTTATTAAACGATTTGCTGATATGTTCGACATGTTGGAACCCTAATCACACTGAATTGTTGAACATGTTTTTACATAGAAACGTAAAGAGAAAGTCGACAAAGAGAGTCTTTCAATGTTACTTAGGACCTAATGCATTTTTTTGCTTGATATAATGCCGATAAAAATAAACAAATGCAATGAAGTGGAGTTTGTTGACAAATGCCTAGGCTAACAATGAGGTGTTTTTGATTCGACATTGTTCATTAAAGGGCGATACGGTCAAAATTTGGTCAATATCAACTTGACGTATTTCTTTCAATTTTGCATTTAAAAAACCTGAACACCCCTCATTTTGAAGGTGTGTGTGTGTAGAATGTTGCTCATATTTTGATTTTGGAATTCACTCTTCAGTTGTCAAAATGCCGTCCAAGCAAGAAGAGCAGCGTATCAAAATTTTGCTCGCGCATCGCGAAAATCCGAGCTACTCGCACGCAAAGTTGGCAAAATCGCTAAAAGTTGCCAAATCAACCGTTACAAATGTAATTAAAGTGTTTGGGGAACGTTTGTCGACAGCCAGGAAGTCTGGATCGGGGGGAAATCGAAAACCGGAAGCCGCTGAGACGACAAAGAGAGTTGCCGGTAGTTTCAAGCGAAATCCTAACCTATCTCTCCGAGATGCCGCAAATAAGCTGGGTGTATCGTCTACAACCGTGCATCGAGCCAAAAAACGAGCCGGACTATCGACTTACAAGAAGGTAGTGACTCCAAATCGCGATGATAAACAAAATACGACGGCCAAAGCGCGATCCCGGAGGCTGTACACGACGATGCTGACGAAGTTTGACTGCGTGGTAATGGACGACGAAACCTACGTCAAAGCCGACTACAAGCAGCTTCCGGGACAGGAGTTTTATACGGCGAAAGGAAGGGGAAAGGTAGCAGATATTTTCAAGCACACGAAACTGTCAAAGTTCGCAAAGAAATATCCGGTTTGGCAAGCCATCTGTACCTGTGGCTTGAAAAGCAGCATTTTCATAGCTTCCGGGACTGTCAACCAAGAAATTTACGTGAGAGAGTGTTTGAATAAACGTCTGCTGCCTTTCCTGAAGAAACACGGTTGTTCCGTACTGTTTTGGCCGGATTTGGCATCTTGCCATTACGGTAAAAAGGCCATGGAGTGGTACGCCGCCAACAACTTGCAGGTGGTTCCCAAGGACAAGAACCCTCCCAACACGCCAGAGCTCCGCCCAATTGAGAAATACTGGGCTATTGTCAAGCGGAACCTAAAGAAGACCAAAAAAAACTGCTAAGGACGAGCAGCAGTTCAAGGCAAACTGGCTTTCTGCGGCGAAGAAGGTGGACAAGGTGGTTGTACAAAATCTAATGGCAGGGGTCAAGCGTAAGGCCCGGCAATTCGGATTTGGAAAAGCGGAAGCCTAACTGAATATTTTTCCTGAATTTTATACTAATTTAACTTGAAAAAGAAATTTAATTTGATTTTTAAATAAACGATTTCACCGATTTACACGCGTTTTCCCTTGACCAAATTTTGACCGTATCACCCTTTACACTCAGGCAAATAAACTTAAGAATTTCATAAGGCTGACTTACGAATGAATTTTGTTTCACACGAATTCGTTCTTGTAAGCCTTTAAGTTTTTCTTAATACAAATACACTAGTGGGCAAGTCACTGGACCCATAACCTCCACGTTCAAGTGGTTCGAATCCAGGTTGCTGCATATTTTTATTTTTTCAACATCATTGTATTTCATAAGATAAATTCATAAAATTCATGCTGAATTTTTAAAACAAATAATCATAATGCAATCTAATGTATATCAGAAGTTTATTTCGCTGAATGTAATATATAAATGTGTGGTGGCGCTATCTATTGGAAAACAGTGGTTTTCGATTTGCAATTTGATATCTTCTGCCTTATTCAGTACCGTTCCACAGCATTCGCAAATGGGCGAAGGTTCTTTCTGGAACAGGAAAGCATGGGCGGTTGACCAATCCTCAGTTCTGTCAACACCCGTTGGTCAGCTGCGCTGCCAAGATTGGTCCTCCTCCTGTGCGTATCTTGTTGTATTACCCTCAGTTTTGGAACCACTCCTTCACTGCCTCCCAACCGTCCTCACCTGGGATAAGGAATGTATTTTTTTATGGTGTTAATGCGTTCATCATAGCATGCTGTGCTTTTGACTGTCATCTTTCGTATGTTTACTTGTTTGCACGGTTTAAATTATTCGATTTTAAAATGTCACGTATTGTTACAGTAGAAGACGTAAAAATTAAGGTTTTGGAATGAATCACGCGAGTGTAAAATCCATCATAACTAAGTTTGGTGAATACTGTTATTTGGATGAACTGCCAGGAAGAGTATAAACTGGATCAGAAAGTGGTGGCTCTAATTTGGAAGAAGAAATCAATGTCGAGCGTCTCCATCCCAGGCTACCGGTTTATGCGACTTGATCGTTGCGGCTCTGATGGAGGAGCAGTCGCGATCGTTTCCGAGCTTCCAACTACGGTTTATCGAATCCATCAGAGTTGAGGTCAAATCTGCCGTCGGCCCTATCACCATCATCGCGGCATATAGTCCAAAGCAAGCCAGCACCACCAACGGAACAACAGCGGTCCTACGAAACGACATCCGTAAGCTAACTCGGAAGCAGGGGCGGTTTATCATCGCCGGTGATCTGAATTCGAAACACGAAACCTGGGGATACATCCTTCGAAACCGGAACGGAATAATCCTGCTGGAGGACCTGGAAGAGGGCCATTACACCGTCCTGGGCTCGGATACTCCCACCCAGTTGAGCAGATCCGGTGTCCATTCGACGATCGACATCTTCCTCAACAACATGGGGAACAGCATCGCCCAGCCGGTCGTGCACCTCGGACCACTATCCGGTGGTGGCCGAAATTGGCTCCTCGGTCAACTGGCATCGAATCACCAGACGGAACTACCATCGCACCAGTTGCGAGAGGTTCCGACAACACGTTGACGACAACATCGATTTTGACATGCACCTTGATTCGGTTGATGACATCGAACGGCAGCTGCAGAACATCGAGCAAGGGATCTCCCATGCCCGGGAGCAACATGTACCGGTGATTGATCAGGTGAGTGACACAGTACCCATTGATAGACCCTCTAAAGAACTTATTCAATTGCGCAACGCCATTCGAAGGCAATAACAGCGAACTGGTTTGCCAACGCTAAAAAGTCACTGTAATCGAGTGACGAAAATTATTAAGGCCAGAATGGTGGACCTTAAGAATAACAATTTCGCCGACAAGATCCGTTCTCTCCCAGACTATGCAAAGCCGGTCTGGAAGTTGACCAAAATTTTGAAAACAAAGCCAAGGCCCATTCACCGTTGATTCCACTAGACAGCAATGGCTCTAAGGATCGCTTGATAACTCCGCCAGAAAATGCTGCTGAAATAAGTCAACACTTCGTCAGCTCTCACGATCTCGAACATCGTCAGTCCACACGAAGCTGCCGTGAGCGAGCTTGTCAACAACATCCATCTAATTCCCAATGACTTCTCAGAAGGGTTGAAAATCTCAACTGACGAATTGTTAACCTATATCATAGCGGCTAAGAACATGAAGGCCCCGTGTAGCATCATGACTCTATTTAGATTTTGAGATTAGCACTTCCCTTATCAAAATGTCATCGAAGGAAGAGAAGCAACGCATCAAAATTATGAACTTGCATGGCGAAAATCCAAACTACTCTCACGCCAAGTTGGCGAAATTGTTGAATGTGGCTAAATCAACTGTAACCAACGTATTAAAAGTGTTTGGTGAACGTTTGTCGACAGCCAGGAAAGCTGGATCGGGGGGAAATCGAAACCTCTTCGTCCGAGATGTCGCAAAGAAGCTGGGAGTGGCGCCTTCAACCGTGGATTGAGTTAAAAAACGAGCTGGACTGTCGACTTACAAGAAAGTGATGACTCGAAATCACGACGATAGACAAAACACGTCGGGCAAAGCACGATCGTGAAAGTTGTGCACGAAGATGCTGACGAAGTTTGATTGCTTGGAACAGGACGATGAAACTTACGTCAAGGCAGACTTGAAACAGCTGCCTGGATAGGAATTTTATACGGCAACCGGACGGGGAAAGGTGGCAGATATTTTCAAGCACCTGAAACTGTCCAAGTTCGCGAAGAAATATCTAGTGTGGCTTGAACAGCTACGTTTACATTATGACCGGAACCATCAACCAGAAACCAAACCAAGAACCTTCTCAGCACGCCAGAGCTCCGCCCAATTGAACAATATTGGGCCATCGTCAAGCGGAACCTTAAGAAGACTCAAAAAGCTGTTGTGATCGAGAAACAGTACAAGGCAAACTGGCGTTCTGCGGCGAATAAAGTGGACAAGGAGACTGTACAAAATCTTATAGCAGGTGTTAAACGAAAGATCCGGCGATTCACATTCGGTAAAAATGAAGCTCCCAACATACATCAACGCTGAATAACTGTTTGTCCAAAGAAAATTTGAAAAGTTGTTCAGCTTTGTCTTCTAGAAAGCGGAATAACTTCTCCAAATTTGTTTGAAAAAGCGATTATTCGACACTGACGTTTGTTGGGCTTAGCTGACTATTTCTCCTGTATTCTGTATTAACTGAACTTGATAAAAAATAAGAATTTGACTTATTAATAAAAACTTTGCTCAAGGTCCTCATTCATTTTTCAGTCGATTTTGACTCACTTTCGTCAAAATTGGTGTCACCCAAATATGAGTAAATGTTACTGGAATTGACAAGTCGACATATTCAAAACATCCATCTGATTCAGGTCACTGTCTTTTGGATATGTCGACTTGCGAATCCCAGTTAAATTTACTCACATATGAGTGACTCCACTTTTGGCGATAATAAGGTAAAAACGACTTAAAACTGAATAAAATTGCAGGCCGTATGGCTCTAATAAACTCATTCTCTGGTTTTTCCTATTCTCGCGCTGAGTTGAATCACCATATCAGTCAAACCATCGCGCTTTATCTCGTGCTGCCATATTGGCACGAAAATGAACAATGTGAGTGATGTCTCTCGAAAACAAGTATTCAGCAACATTGTGCTGAATATGAGCTTAATTAAAATATATTCAATAATTTACGCATCGGTTGAAAAATAAACTCATGAATTGCGAGTTTAACATTCTAGTTGCTTGAATTCACGGGCTGTCCTAAAAGGTTCCTTTCGATGGCCCCCTGCCGGATGTTTACCGGAAATAATAGTCCCCATCTCATTGTCAATACTCGAGAATATGACAGCTTTCCACGCGAAGCAACTTCATATTTTTTCGCCTCTGTCAAGCAACAACGTTTTATTTTCAATTACGTTCGCCATCTAATATTCATA
The DNA here is from genome assembly GCA_034211315.2 of Aedes japonicus. NCBI lineage: Eukaryota > Metazoa > Arthropoda > Insecta > Diptera > Culicidae > Aedes > Aedes japonicus. Next base: position 30,480 of record JASCZW010002017.1, on the reverse strand, counting down.
ACGGAATTTTGACGATTTGGCGACCGACCAGGACGAGAATGGCGACAACCGCCCCCCCCCCCCCCTCCTGCAAGTAATACTCTCCGGATGACACCACCGGCGATGTTAGTCGCCTATCTAGCAGGCGTGTACAAGCCCCATAAAAATAGGAAAAGCAAAAATTTTGAAATTCTCATTTCCGGCTCGAATTGCACTCAGATGGTTTTTCTCTTTTTCGTTTTTTTTTTCTCATCTCCTAAACAAAATCCGCGATTTCCTGCGTTGTCCCGTTGTCGTTTCGCGGAATGGAAATAGACTGATATTTTCCTCCTTCCTCTTCCAGCTATCAAGCCGAGCTCCGATTTAATTCGACCTGCATAGCAAATCGCGCGCACCCTTTCGTCTGAAGATTATTCCGGATGATAAATGGCTTTTGTGCCACGGCGAAAGCTCTCGGAAACAAAACAAAGCAGCGAAGCGGGAGTCAAAAAAGAAAATCCGATAGGATCAGGCTGATTGTTGGTGGTTTTTTTCTCTCTTTGAATTCCACCCGCGTGCCAAGCGTGGCGAGATTATATGGTAACAATGTGTACTTTTCTGCAGCAGGGCTGTAAAAACACAAATCGTTGTTGTCGAAGAGAGAGTGCGAAATCGAGTGATCCTTGACTGGCCCGTTTAGCAGGACTATTGACACATCCCAGTGCCACAGAAGCACTAGCTAGCTAGGGGCCTCGAGATACATAATGGATGAAGATTTCGCCCGGCCTACTATACTGATGGAATGCTACGATGAGAGCATTCGGAACGAGGGGGAAAGCAATTTTAAAATTTGATGATTTCAAAAGATTTGATTTGGCTCAATAATCGTAAACATCGGAATCGGATTCTTTCTGCTCGGTGCCGTTTTGATTTCCCGATAACATGTGTTGTTTTCGATTGCGTTTGGATTCGGCGTGACGACGGCGGCGGCGACGTCGGTGGTGGGGAAGTTTGTACGATTGTGGAATACATATTTGTCGATTTGTGGTGTGACTTTTTTCGCCGGTCGGAGCATAGGAGGGAAGATTCTAGGTGTCGGAGCACGTTGGATGACCGCGGGTAAAACGACAGCACGGGTCGGGCCAATGCGGCGAATCAGGCACTATAAAGATTCGTTCCCTCGGGAACGTGTTGAAAATTCCACGTTCTTCAAATTTATTTCATTTTGATTGAGTGTAAAATTGGGTAAAATGATTTATGGGAAAAATCAGAATTGGTTGTCTGTTGCATGATTGGTATTATCGTGTTTTTGTTTTAATATTATTTTAAAGGCGAGATCATCGATTACTCCTAGCATCCATGCTTTTTGGTCAAGATACGGTTGGAACTAATGATGGTGTGTATTTAAAGCTGAACCGGATTTGTCCCCACCTTACACAGAAAAAATAATGAATTTTAACACGCCCGAAAAATTTTCCTTCGTTCAATTTCAACCAAAGGAATCGTAGACAACAAAATTGTTTACAATGTTCTATGCAACAGACTAGATTCAGGCGTTATGTGACTTAAATTTATAAGAAATATCCCATTAATTACAGTCAAATCCAACATTTATTTAATGCGCATTTCAAATGTACGTTTTCAAAGCTACAAATCTTTATAAATGCTTTACTGTTGTAATTGTGCAGTGCAGTAATGCTTCAGTAAGCATATCGCGAATGTTTTTTGCTCTCTTCTGAGATTTATGCCTGTACACAGAAAAAAGTTCTTGTTCGAAATGTGTTTAGCAATAGCACAACTGGAACACTGTCAGACTCAAGTTCTTTTTAGGTCTTCCTTTTGCTAACTTTGAGCACAGTTACACTCATTGGCACGCATATGTGAATTTAGAACACTTTTATTCTACACTACTTCGACTATTACACTTCTTTTATTTCGTAAAACTACTATCCTAATGAAACTAAATTTACTCTATTCACTTATTTACTATCGTCCTCTGTTTTGACTTTCACTGACTTTGGTATATTGTATGATGGTGACGTTGAGATTAATGATGACGGCTTGGCTTTTATAGAGGGTTTTTCCATTTTTCTAGGTTGCCTGGATAAAGTGAGACCGACATATTTCTTGTCCACGGGACGCCATAATCGATGAAACGGCAATGATTGATGCTGTCGGTCGATGCGGGTTGAAATATAGGTGGCGCGTAGATAACCTTTTCGTGATGCACGATCAGTTCTGACTTTTCAATGTGATAAAAATATCAGAGCATGTAAAATTGTTTTTAATTCATGCAGCACACATGCATGAAATAGTCTTTAAAGCTTTTGCAAACAACATTATTGACAATTCACCTGTTTTTTTTTTAAAAAAAACTCTTTAAAAAACAGTTTACGAACGTATTAGTAGAACGATTGTATGATGTATGATGTATGATAAGTAATACCACCCATTGTAGCACGGAAACTAAGTCCGACAGCAGTGAGCCCTCCTCGCTGTTAGACTTCACCAAACTTTAATAACCACTGATTATCCTAATCATGCCATTGTATGAAGGGCAAAAAGGTGTTGGGTGGATCGATAGGCAACATCACTTATACGTATCCACAGGGATATAAAGAATCTCCTTCCAACAACAAGATTAGACAATTGGTCAAAAGAACAAGCTATCTAACATGAGGATGCCCCGATGGGCGGGGAGAAGAGCCCGCTCTCTATTCACAAACTGTTAACAATGGGGAGTTGGCATTTCCACTCTCCCCATCCAGAGTGCTTCAATCGGGTGCCCTGATGGTCCCTCCCATTCCTATGAAATATTTATATAATAGTGTATGTATTTATGCAAATGAAAAATACTGTAATCACTCGGTATCTATTATTTATGATCTCTCTTTGGTGGATCCTGAAATGTAAGAAATGTTGTAAAGTGTTAAAGTGTAGAGTTCTGTGGTTTCACGCTTATGCACGTTTTTGTTTGTTTTCAGCGATAGCAGCAATTTCCCAAAATCTTGCTTTGAGTTATCCTAAAAAAGTTTGTTAAATTATACAAAAATAACATATATACATTTTAATTTACTGTTGCCATGGTCACTATTTGCTGCTTGATGTTGATTTTATAACAGCAATACGCTTTTATTTTTGCTGGCCAAATAATTATTGTTCCTGTGTAAGGGAGTTAAGGACAAATGAAAAAAACAACAAACAACAACAACAAAAACAACAAGCAATTTTGAATTCATCCAAGAAGTAAAATTAATAAAAGAATTTCATCAAATATAATGATATTGTGAGTTATGATACAGACACATCAGACACTATACGAATGGCAAACAGCTCAGATTTGGAAAAAGGTCCATTTGCAAACCGGAATTGGAAAATACATTAGGTAATAAATGCAAAAGCCTACCATAGATTCCGTCGCAGCTTCTTTTATTCAACTAGATACTTCTGAATCATAATGATAATTGGACATATAAGACATAATAATTAAAAGTATACATAACCTACTAGGAGAAATTATTTAAAAAAAAATATGTTAAAATATAAATCCCGAAAACACCAGTAATGATAAAAATGATAATGATGGTGATAAAGAAGATTGATAATGGTTATGAATAAACAATGTCCTTTATGATAATATATAGTCAAGGGATATTATAATATGAACTGAAAATTACATCTGTGCCGACTGCTGTTTTGTTGCAATTGTAGACAAACTTCCGCATCCATTATGAACCTGAAAATTTAGACAATGTATGACTGCCATGAGAAAAAAAAATAATTTTAAATGTTAAATTATTTTATAATACCTGATGACCTGGTAGACCTGAAAGATATGATAATGGAAAATTATAACATGATTTACCGGTCGCACCCCCTCACTTCGCTACGCCAACCAGCGTCTCCATGTTTCAGCTGGCAGTCTTTTGTGATCATATGACTCGTGGAGGCGTGAGGTAGGAACTTGTGAGGACCGGAGGTCGGTCGCACCCTCCTTCGAAGTTGTCAACTCACCATTTGAAGCCCGTATTAGTAGAACGATTGTAATTGAAAAACTAAGAAAATTTAAATTAACATTTTACTTGCTCGCTTATTCTAAAAAAGTGTTTCAGTTTTTTTATTTGTTTAGAAAAATGTTTCCTACACAGAAAAAAATAATTAATTTTAACTAGCGCGTAAAATTTCCCCTCGCTTAATAGTACAGTCCACGCCACTGGGCATCGACTGTAACCAGTCGGTGTAGTCGTCGAGTACCGATCCGAATGTCAGACGGATGAAAACGAAAGCGAACTGTCAAGGAAAGCAGAGTGGAGAAAATAAAGAAAAAAGAAAAAAAAGAAATCAAAACAAAGATTTATTCCATTGGTGCAAAAAGTGAGTTTTATTGAAAATCATAGTTTCGGTAGATTTTTATTGATTATAATTGAGAAGTGTTGAAGTAAGGAAGGACAAGAAGTTTTCGAGGCGTAGCTGTAAGTAGAAGAAGAAAGTGAATTTAGTAATGAAAAATATTTAGTAATGTGAAATAATACTTACGACCGAAGAGAGCCGGATCAGAAACCTAACCTGAGGTAGGATCGTGGCACGATATAGAGTGAGTATCTGAAAAGAGAAGGAAATAAACAATAATTAATTTTAAATCATTCAAAATTGATAGGAAACATAGCGAAGAGGTATTAAAGGTATAGATTCTAGGGCGGAACGATTCGTTAGGATAGAGGAGACTATATTCGTAAGTAATTGAAGTGAAGTTGTTTTTGAACAAATGTGTAATAAAATAAATATTTTTCCAGTTTTTGAGCCACTCCAAAAGTGCTGCTGCAAAAAATATAGTATCCGAACAAGTACGTTCGCACTACTGCTTATATTACATGATATAGAGTATCTTGATATCAGCAACTATACATCTAGTTTTCATTGGAAATAATGTGCATGTCATTTGATATCAAGATACTTTATATCACGTAATATAAGCTGTAGTGTGAACGTACTATAATTCCAAGTCAAAGGAGGCGTATGCAACGCAATTGCTTGCAAACTTTCATGCGCCATACTACAATGTTTGCATTCTTTCATACAACAAGGTAGATTCAGGCGTTATCTGGTTAAAATTCACATGAAATATCCCATTATTTTCTGCCAAATCTGGCATTCCCTTTATGTGTATTAGATAACGCACAAAGTTCATTGTTTCTTTTTATCTGTGTAGTTTTCATATTATTGACAATGTTTGAAATGTCCCAGATATAAACACGATTTAAAATAATAATTTGAAAGCTTTGTGACGGTCAACCCAACAAACATCGGTGTTGAATTAGAGCTTGTTCAAACAAATTTGTAGAAGCTATTCAGCTATTCTAGAAGAAACAGCTGAATAGCTTCTCCAAATTTGCTTGAACAAGCTCTAATTCAACACCGATGTTTGTTTGGGAATTACTTGCATGATATTGAACGTAAATTCACAGTAAATTTTCAAGCTGTGTAAGGCCGAAGAGTGGTATGTAAAGGGTTTCCACAGTTAAATTGCATCACTTTCAATAAGCTGTTGATTTCAGAGCTGTCTTTGGGTTGATTTCAACGAAATTTTGGGTGAAATGACTTCAGCGTGAATTGTTTACACTACGTGAGTATAGTCACTTGATTCAACGTCTGGTGGATATAACGACGGAAACCAATTTGAACTGTCAGTTGGCGGAGCTAATCGAGCATATCTCGAGTAATTCATGTTAAGCGCCAAAAAGCCATTTGTAAGCAATGACTTTAAACGTTGATTTCTCGCGAAATGAAATTATGAAACCCTTCATAAGGTGATGAAGGTGTCTGAGCAATTGGACGCGATTATCGACTTCCCGCCGACGCGTAACAATATTGTGAAGGACCTCAAATTGAGCCTTCTGAGGCTACGCATGACAGTGCAGGCTGCATGCAAGGAGAGGGGAGAGCTGGAGGCCAAGCTCCTAGCCGAGCAAAGTGCCAAAGAGTTGGCAAGGCTAGCAGCTACGGAAAGGGCAAGGAGCATTGCCTCGAAGCAGACTCAGACGGATGCAGCCGTCTCTGTTGGAGAGTCCACCCTATCCATGGGGGCAGGGACCTCCAAGCGGGCTAGGCAGTCCCCGGGCGAAACGGCACCTGGCGCTTCAAAGAAGCGTATCGTGTCGGATGCTCCAGGAGGGAAACCAACCTATGCGAACGTGGCGGCGGGGTCCGAGGGTCCATCCTCGCGACCAGTTTCGGCTGCCCGAAAAGAGAGAGGCCCCGGCGCCAAGCCCAGCGCGAAAGGCGCGACACCCAGCTCGAGAGTTGTCTCAAGCGCCGAAGGGGGCCCGAACGGCGGGGCCCCAACTACAACAGCTATAACCAGCACGGAAGCAGATGCTAGTGCTAGGAGGGGGACGAGTGACGACCCCAGGCGTGGCAGGGAAAGCCACTGGAACAAGGTCCGAAAAAAGGGAAGTAGGACGAAAAAAGAAAAGGAAAAGCGACGGGTGACCCGCAAGCGTAACCGTGGAGAGGCCCTCATCGGTAAGACTGACGCGTCTAAGTACTCGGAGATCTTGAAAGCGATGCGCGGGGACGCTAAACTGGCAGGCTTAGGCGCCGACGTGCGGAGTATACGCCGTACCCGCACCGGTGAGATGCTCTTGGAGCTAAAGAATGCGTCAACGCTAAAGGGCACGGCGTATAGATACCTGGCAAGGCAGGCCTTAGGTGAGGATGTGGAGGTGCGCACCCTCGTCTCGCAGGTGACGATCCAGTGTAGGAACTTGGATGAGATCACCGAGGCAGACGAGATCTCCACTGCACTCAAGGAACAGTGCAAGGTCGAGGTTGCTGCGGCAGACATACGTCTGAGGAAGGGTCCACTTGGGACCCAAGTTGCAACCATGAGGGCAGCGGCAGTCGACGCAGACGTGGCGTTGAAAGTGGCGTATGCCTACTAAGCCTACACCAGCCGCCGCAGGCATGTTTTATATGCCTAGAGAGCGGGCTCATGTCCAGGGTGTGCAAAGGCCCAGATCGTAGCAACACGGGAAACCGGACGATAAGCACGTCATGGGGGGGGGGGGGGCAGTGCCCGGCCGCTAAGGGTATACCAACGAGCCAACCGTAATGCAGGTAACCCAATTAAACCTGAACCATTGTGAGGCCGCCTAGCAAGTACCCGGTTCAGGAGGTTGTGTCTACCACAAACGAAGGCTTTGTGGTTGTAAAACTGAATGGAGTGTTCTTCTGCAGCTGCTACGCACCGCCAAGATAGTCGATCGAACAGTTTACCAATATGCTAGATCGGATGACAACGGAGCTAACTTGCCTGACCCCGTTGGTAATAGCGCCCGAGTGGGGGAGCCGCCTTACCAACCCTAGGGGCCAAATACTTCTGGAGGCCTTGGCTAGGCTCAACGTAGACCTAGCCAATGTGGGTACCAAGAGAACCTACCATAGAAACGGAGCGGAATCGATCATCGATATAACATTCAGCAGTCCTGGGCTGATAAGCAATTGGAGGGTGGATGATGGCTACACCCATAGCGACCACTTGGCGGTTCGATATTGTATCGTCCACAATACAAGGCAGCGTGCGGAAGGAGGAGCATCCACTCCATTCGCCCGCAGATGGAGGACGTCCTACTTTGATGTAGAGACTTTTAAAGAGGCGCTTGAGAGGGAACGGAATTTACGCGAAACCCACGAACCTTGCGGCGAACGATTCGTTATGACATTTACACGAGCGTGCGATGCGACCATGCCGAGGGAAGTCAAACCGAGGAATGGAAGATCGCCGGTGTATTGGTGGGCGGAGTAGATTGCCAACCTCCGAAGAACATGCCTCCACGCAAGACGGAGGGTGCAGAGAGCGCGATCAGACGCCGAGAGAATCGAGCCGCGAAGGCCGCACTAAAGAGGGAGATAAAGGCCAGCAAGCGAGCCTGCTTCGAGGGTCTGTGTCAGAGGGCCAATGCGAACCCGTGGGGTGACGCCTATCGGGTAGTAATGGCCAAAACCAGAGGATCGGCGGCTCCAACCGAGCGTTCATCAGAGCTGCTGCAGGTGATCGTTGGGGGACTCTTTTTGAACCACGACCCGAGTCCATGGCCCCCCGCCGCCGTAGATTTGTCCCATGACCAGCGTTCCAGTATCCCAGACCTTAACGCTATCATAGCGACGGAAAGGTGGACGGCTCCGCCGAACACCCGTGACCACGTGGGCATTGATAACGGCACAACGGGGGCCGGCGACGAGGCGACGATGACGAATAAAGAACTCATTGCGATAGCAAAGTCGGTAAATGTGAACAAAGCGCCGGAACCTGATGGTATCCCGAACCTGGCCATCAAGATGGCTATCTTGCTGGATCCCGGAATGTTCAGGGTGGTGATGCAAAAGTGTCTGGACGAGGGCGTCTTCCCGGACGCCTGAAAATTCAGACCCTTGTCTTGCTACCAAAGACAGGGAAGCCATCAGGAGATCCATCGGCATATAGACCTATATGTCTGTTGGATACAGCGGGTAAAGTGCTCGAGAGGATAATCCTCAACAGACTGACAACGTACACGGAGGGTATTGGCGGTCTGTCTAACAACCAGTTTGGCTTCTGTAAAGGGAAGCCGACGGTGGATGCCATTCTGACCGTCACAAAGACGGCTGTAGTGGCAATCCAGCGCAAGAGGCGAGGAGTACGCTACTGTGCAGCGGCCACCCTTGACGTGAGAAACGCATTCAATAGCGCCAGTTGGGTGGCTATCGCCGACTCGCTCCAGCGCCTACAGGTTCCTGGGTACCTGTACAAGATTCTCGGAAGCTACTTCCAGAATCGCGTACTGGTATACAATACAGAGGCAGGCCAGAAACATGTGCAGATCACCGCAGGCGTCCCACAAGGTTCGATCCTGGGTCCGGTGCTATGGAACACGATGTACGATGAGGTACTGTGGCTTGAGTTCCCGAGCAGAGTGAAGATAGTCGGGTTCGCGGAGGACATTACCCTTGAGATATGTGGTGAATCCATCGAAGAGGTCGAGCTAACGGCTCACGCTCCATCGGCATTGTGGAGAGATGGATGAGCTCCAGGCAATTGGAGCTAGCACGGCTGTTTTAGACAATACCTGCATAAATATGGGCATGCATAGTCCTCCGCATGCAGCGAGTGCGCGGGAGTTGAGGAAACTGCGGAACATGTGTTCTTCACATGTCCTCGCTTCGACGGCGCGAGATCAGGCATGTTTGCCGTAAGCGGTCACGACACGACTCCGGACAATTTGGTCCCGAGGATGTGCCAGGACCGGTAATGTTGTTGATGATTTAAATGATACGTTCGAAAATTTACAACCGTTTGATGTAAACATCTTGAAAATCTATCGAGCATTTATAAAGTTATTAGCGTTTAATTTATAACAAATTTCGTGACGGTCGCTAATTTTTACATTTTCAATTGACACCCTACCTTTGCCGTAAGACGTAGTCTACGTCAAAAATGTATGAACCCACATTGTACATTTGCGTTGTACAAAATCTTATGCGTGGTGCTAAGAAGCAAGTTCGGACTTTAACGTTTGCATTTAAAAAAAACATAATAAAAACAACAATAAAAAATACAAAAATTGCCGATTTTTCATGACTTTACTTTCACCCGCACTGACCTTACTACCCATGCAGCATCAATCATAGTAACCCATGAGTCAGCAGACAAAATCCAGATGACAACTCCAGCAGTCGAAGTCTAACCAAAGAACGGCACCCCGCCGCATCGAAAACGGACATCGTGCGGACACTTTGTGGACGCCGGATACGCCGGTTTCGGCATCTACAACATCTTGGCTCTATTAGGCAACAATCAGAGCATCCAAAAAAAGCCCGGTTCCGGACAGCCGACAACCCTAAGCGACAAGAAGCCCGAAAAAATGCTGAAGAGGAAGACCGAGGTAAAAGTGACTACATCGCTGCGTGCGCTTGGCCGGGAGGTTGGTTCAACCGACCAAACAGTGAAAAAGTACCTGGCGAACATGAACATACATGTCAGGGAGCGGAAGTCACGTCCACTGATTTTGGAGCTGCAGGCAATGACACAGCGGCAGCGGCTGAATAATTTAGTCAACTCGATTTTCCCGACAAATCACGATGTGGCGGTGGAGATAGATAGGCAACGAGACCTATCTCATCCTGGATGGCAACGACTGGCAGAGCACTTCGTATTTTACTTCTTCACGAAGGAAGTGAGCTCCGAGGTGAAGTTCATTTCACACACCAAGTTCCCCAAGAAGGTGCTGCTGTGGCTGACAATCAAATTTATAGTACGAAATGCCTGCCGGAAGTTGAGTCGTTCATCAAGAAATACCATAAGAGCGAAGACGCGGTGTTCTAGCCGGATTTGGCGTCGGCCCACTACTCGAAGCGATCGTTGAAGGAGATGGAGCGGCTGAATTTGCGTTCCATCGAGAATTTCTGGGTCAACCTGAAGCGTAGGATCTAATACAACAATATTGTCGCGAAAACTGAGAAGGAGTTGATAAATTAAACGAAGAAAGAACTCAAAAACATGCCTACACGTATGTTTTCGTCCGCCATGGCGAGTGTTCCAGTTTGCTCGCAAGGGCGTAGCATGTTTTTTGCAAGTAAGCTTAAATAATAACCGTCCATGGGAAATTTATCAGAAGCAATTATCTGTCTTAGCTTTTTTTTTATCACCAGCCGAAAAAAGTCCATTTATTTTAATGCAAACATTAGAACTGCTCAAAACTGGAAAAGGATCTGCTGAATCGGAAATAAATGGATTTGGATAAAATATTTCGCCTAATTATGGAGCAGGATTCCAATGAATCACTGAGAGGACCCAGGTAACCAATAAGCATTAGCATTTGCAGTAAATCAACCCTAAATCTGCATTTCAGAAGCGGCATTTATGTTGCATTTAAGGCGACTCAATTGCTTGAAAGGCTGTCGTAAAGCCACTTTGGAACTGCTTATTGGTTACCTGGGGAGTGCTCTGAGCAGGATTTTAACGATCCGTAAGCGACTACTCATTAATCCGGAAATGAATTTCTATGAAGTCGAAAACTAGTTGTTGAACTCTGACAACTCCTGTAAGAGAATTTTAAGGAAGAATTCCTGTAGGAATATTGACATTTTCTAACTAATCCACAAACCAATTTTGACGTAGAAAGATTCTGCCGAATGCAATGGCGGAAACTGACAATCCCGGAGGAGAGTCCTTGTGACACACAAGGATGGATTCTTAGAGATTTACTGAGCAGAAACACACTTGTTGCTAAACAGTTGAAGTAATTTCAATGAGACTGACCTAAGTGACAATCAAGTTTCTGTTGTTGTAAACATTTTTGTTTTTGGTTTCTTGAGAAATCAAACAAATCTCGAGTACTTTTTGTGTGTGCTAAGGATATCAAGAATTTATCGTTTGAATCTTACTTCCCCTGTTTGTTTACAAGATCAGATACGTCTGTTTGAAAAAGTACTCGAGAAATCCTGAAGTGTAATGTGGCGAATCTAAAGACAATTCTGAAGGAATTTTGATTAATGGTTTCTAATGATTCTGAAATCGCTGACCGTCAAATCCGATCAACGAGTCTGCTGGATCCGATGAATCTAAATCGGGAGATATCATTTCGTTTTCCATCTCGACCGAAAATAAATTGTTGTCATCCCACCACTGCAGCTAGCCTTCCCGCAACGCAACGTTCCGTCTAATTTATTTTCACGTTTGAATACCTAAATCGATTACCATTAATTATGGACCATCTCCACTTAACTGCAAACCCACACAGCCACACGCAACTATTCGGGCAGGAAAAACGCTTCCGCACACATGCTTCGGATCCCAGCTCGGCTTGTGGCTCGGAAAAAAGCCTCCACCGCCACCGAATCGGGTTGACCGAAATTAATTGCCCTGGTGCTAACTCAATTTACCTGTCTGGTCATCGAATTTATCTCTCCCTGTGGATTTTCCCTGCTTTTCGGAGCGACTATTGCAAAAGGTGATCAAAGCAAGCTCTTGTGTGAGTGTCAGCATCACTTCCGTCTCAAGGATGACCTGATACATCCGAACTGTAGTAAGAAGAAACACCCACCACGTTTCGGGAAGCAAATGCCACTAATTGCAGCACGTGCGGTGGTGCCAGCCTACTATGTTTCACTTTATATTGGCCGCATTTATCATCAACATGTTGCACATTAATCAAATTTAAATTAGTACCCTCTCGGCAACAAGAACAATAACTAACAGTCTCTACTAGTCGACCAGCAGCCAGCACGGATGAGCGCCAGTTGGCGGTGCATTATGTTGTTGGCTCATATTTATGAAACGCCGCGCCACCATGAGGCCTAAAGTACATAATTTGTGTACACACACACACACGCACGCACGCACTGGAAGCCAATGTTGCAAAATATAACTCTTTTTTCGGTCGGAGGCCCTCGACTGGAGGGACGAGGGTGCTAATTTTTTTTCATATCCCCGGAAAGTATTAATTTAAAACGACGTGTTCGAGAGCATGAGAGTGGGGGTATGCGCTTTTCCCGCGCCAAGCGTCGACGATGGCGGAAAATAATGTGCAATTAAAACCATAAGCGACACCGATTTATTCGCATATTTATTATCGCGGGTCGCACTCGACTGGTAGTTACAGTGAATATGAATCCTGAAAGCTTCGTCAGCAGAGTGGGGGCAAGGAGGAGGAAGGAAGGTGCGGACGCCCATGCATCACTATCAGTCTCAGCAGCCACCACCCACTGCCTGCCTGCCTGCCAAGTGTCATCTGCAAAAGGGTGTCGCAGCAAGCCTTGGTGAATTTATGAAATGTGACGGATAATGAATGGTGTTTTCCGTCTATTTTGGTTTGAATCTAAATTTGCTGGAATGAAATCGGAAAATCGAAACAGAAGTTCCTCCTGCAGGCAAAACTAAATTAAGATCTTCTGTGTTTGACAAAAACTTTTCGCATATTAAATATCATATGACACTAAATAAGCTGAAACAAAAAGATACCCTCTGACGAGAAGGGGACGGGGGATGACTACAAGTTTTAGTTTCAGATTGCTTACTTCCCTCTCCTCCCCGAACAGAGTGCCGAATGATGATGATAACAATGGAGAGATGTTAATTTCAGATACTATTTCCTGAATATAGACACAAAACTTGGCTGGTCTCGGCTCATCAGTGCTTATGAATATCATTTTTGGATGAGTCAAGTTTTTGGAACATGTACAACTCATTTGAAGCCTCATCTGTCGTCTCACTAGAGGCCAACGCTATCGAGGGCGGAATAGGGATTTCTTTCGATGGTGGTTTCTTTTTTTAGAAATGCAAGATTTGACCCAAATTTTAGGATTTTTTAAAAAAATTCTAAAATTGAAAAAACTAAAATTTTTGAATCCAAAATAAAGATTGCCTAGTGATGTCAACTAAATCTCAATTCACTTGAAATCTGGACGCACTGCAAACGGCACACTTTGTGGTTAGTTCTCGAATACTTTGACAGCAGATTGTTTGGGAAGCTTTGTTTGGTTACAATTGATTAAAAATTTTTAAAGTTGTGACAGATGACAGATGTCGAATGAAGATCATTGATTTTGGATACCATTACGAACATTGTGGATCTCGATTCGATTCGAGTGAGTTTTTTTCGTTTCGACTGCATATGGCATCACTGATTTTGTATCGGGCTCGAAACGTGTGTCACATTGAAGAAGTACTAGAACTTCGAGCATAAGTTGGCATTGTGTAACATAACGACCGTTCAAAACAAAACTAAAACCTTGTGCCTGATTCCTACTTTTTGTGTAAACTTTCGGCACAAACTGGATCTCAAGGTTCTTGACATAAAGAAAGTTGGCGTCATCGAGAAAGGTGTTTTAATGGTAAGGCTTTTCAGATGATGTACACATTAGTACAGCATTCGTCCACTATTTGGCGTTAGTGTAAACTTCTAGTATTACTTGAATCATGAGATCTGAATCATCTATGAATTTGTTCTCTCCGGGAAAGCTATTCGTGTAACCTCGGCTTTACAGATGGTCGACTAAAAAGTTCAGAATTATATCACTACGTGGCGCTAGTGAGTCCACCAGGGAAGTACTCCAGAAAACAGCAGCAAAAGCTTCAGAGAAGGAAAATCATCAAAGAATTTCAGCAATGTTCTACAGAGAACTTTAGTGAAGTTCCTCAAAGAACTTCATCGAAGTTCCTCGGAGAACTTCACGAAAGTTCTTCAGGGAACATCAGGGAAGTTCTTTAGAGAACTTAAGAGAAGTTGTTCAGAGAACTTCGGGGAAGCTCTTCAGGGAAGTTCTTCAGGGAACTTCAGGGAAATGCGAAGGAGAACAGAGAATTTCAGTAAAGTTCTTCAGAGAACATCTGGTAAGTTCTTCAGCGAATATCAGGGAAGTTCTTGAGAGAACTTCAGTGAAGTTCTTCAGAGAACTTCAGGGAAATTCCTCAGCGAACATCAGGGAAGTTCTTCAGAGAACTTAATGGAAGTTCTTCAAAGTAGTTCAGGGAAGTTCTTCAGGGAATTTAAGGAAAATGCTTAAGAGAACAGCGAAGCTCGAACTTCAGCGATCTTTAGGTAAGTTCGTCAGAGAACTTGACGGAAGTATTTCAAAGAACTTCAGGGAAGTTCCTAAGAGAACTTCACGGAAGTTCTTCAGAGAACTTCAGTGAAGTTCTTCAGCGAACTTCAGGGAAATTTTTCAAAGATGCTCAGGGAAGTTCTTCAGGGAACTTAAGGGATATGCTTAAAAGAACGGCGAAGTTCTTCAGCGAACTTCAGGGAACTTCAGGGATCTTCAGCTAAATTCTTCAGAGAACTTCAGTGAAGTTCTTCAGAGAATTTCAGGGAAATTCCTCAGCAAACTTCACGGAAGTTCTTGAGAGAACATCAGGGAAGTTTTTCAGAGGAATTAAGGGAAATTCTTCAAAGAAGTTCAGGAAAGTTTTTTAAGAAACATAAGGAAAAAATGGGGCGACCCCGGCGTATTGGTTATCATCCATACCTCTCACGCCTAAGTCACGAGTTCAAATCTCACCCCCGGAGAAGTTACGAAAATGCCCAAAAGTGGTGTTTGACTGACTACGACGGGAGATGAACAAGCCTAAGGCTGAAAATCTCGATAATCAAGACAACAACAACAACATAAAGAAAAGGCCTTCCTAGTAACACACACTTGTTGCCATTGAGTTGAGATTACATAAATATGACTTTCTAAGTCATAATCAAGTTCCGAAAAGCAATTATGATCATAGTGTGCTACTCGGGTTAAGATAACAGTGAAGTTCTTAAGGGAACTTCAGGGAACTTCAAAGAACTTCAAGGATTTTCAGGTAAGTTCTTCAGACAACATCAGCGCAGTTCTTCAGAGAATTTCAGGGAAGTTCCTCAGAGAACTTATAGGAAGGCCTTCAAAGTAGTTCAGGGAAGTTCTTCAGGGAACTTAAGGAAAATGCTTAAGAGAACAGCGAAGCTCGAACTTCAGCGATCTTTAGGTAAGTTCTTCAGAGAACTAAACGGAAGTACTTCAAAGAACTTCAGGGAAGTTCCTCAGAAAACTTCACGGAAGTTCCTCAGAGAACTTCATGGAAGTTCTTCAGAGAACATCAGGGAAGTTCTTCACAGCGAACTTCAGGGAAATTTTTCAAAGATGCTCAGGGAAGTTCTCAGGGAACTTAAGGGATATGCTTAAAAAACATGCGAAGTTCTTCAGGGAATTTCAGGAACTTCAGGGATCTTCAGGTAAATTCTTCAGAGAACTTCAGTGAAGTTCTTCAGAGAATTTCAGGAAAGTTCCTCAGTAAACTGTCACGGAAATTCTTGAGAGAACATCAAGGAAGTTCTTCAGAGAAATTAAGGGAAATTCTTCAAAGAAGTTCAGGAAAGTGTTTCTAGGAACATAAGGAAAAGAGCTTCCCTAGTAACACATTTGTTGCCATTGAGTCGAGATAACATAAATATGACTTTCTAAGTCATAATCAAGTTACTTCAAAGCAATTATGATCATAGTGTGCTACTCAGGTTAAGATAACAGTGAAGTTCTTAAGGGAACTTCAGGAAACTTCAGGGATCTTCAGGTAAGTTCTTCAGACAACTTCAGTGCAGTTTTTCAGAGAATTTCAGGGAAGTTCCTCAGAGAACTTAAGGGAAGTTCTTCAAAGTAGTTCAGGGAAATTCTTCAGGGAACTTAAGGAAAATGCTTAAGAGAACAGCGAAGCTCGAACTTCAGCGATCTTTAGGTAAGTTCTTCAGAGAACCAAAAGGAAGTACTTCAAAGAACTTCGGGGAAGTTCCTCAGAAAACTTCACGGAAGTATTTCACAAAACATCAGGGAAGTTCTTCAGAGAACTTAAAGGAAGTCCATCAAAGAATTTCAGAGAAGTTCTTCAGGGATCTTCAGGTAAGTTCTTCAAAGAACTTCAGTGAAGTTCTTCAGAGAACTTCAAGGAATTTGCTCAGAGAACTTCACGAAAATTCTTTGAAGAACACCGGGGAAGCTGCAGTAAAGAGTTAAGGGAAGTTTTTCAAAGAAGTTCAGGGAGGTTTTCCAGGGAATTGAAGTTAAATGCTTAAAAGAACAGTGAAGTTCTTCCGGAAACTACAGGGAACGTCAGGAATCTTCACGTAGGTTCTTAAGAGAACATCAGGGAAGTTCTTTAAAGACATTCAGGGCAATTCCTCTTCACGGAAATTCTTAAGGGAACAGCAAAATTCTTCAGGGAATTTCAAGAATCGTCATGTAAGTTCTGCAGAGAGGTTCACGGAAGGTCTTCAGAGAACTTCAGGGAAGTTCCTCACCCTAGTAGCACACTTGTTTCAAATTAATTGAGGCTACTTCTTTGTGACTCAATTTAGTCTCAACCAAGTTGTTGCAACCAATTATGACGGGTGTTTGTTGCTCGGACAGAGAACTTCACGAAAGTTATTTAGAGAACATCAGGTTAGTTCCTCAGAGAACTTCAGTAAAGTTCTTCAGAGAACTTCAGGAAAGTTCCTCAGCGAACTTCACGAAAGTTCTTTAGAGAACATCAGGAATGTTCTTCACAGAAGTTGAGGGAAGAAAGTGCTTCAAAGAACTCCGAGCATGTTTTTGAGATAAATTACAGGAAAGTTCTTAAGAGAACTTTGAGTAAGTTGTTTAGAAAACTGCAAGGGAATTCTTCAAAGAATTTTGGAGAAGTGCTTCTGAGAACTTCACTAAAGTTCTTCAGAGAACTTCATGAAAGTTCTTCTGAGAACTTCACGAAAGTTGTTCAGAGAAGTTCAGGACAGTTTTTTAGAGAGAAGCACAAAAGCTCTTCAGATAACTTAAGGGAAGTGTTTCAACGAACTTCAGACAAGTTCTTCTGAAAATTCATTAGAGAGCTTCAGGGAAGTTCATCAGTGAACTTCAGAGAAGTTCTTCAAAGAACTTCAAGGAAGTTCATCAGGACTTCGGGGAAATTCGTCAAAGAATAAAGTTTTTGGAAAAACTTCCTTGAAGAGCTGCCCTTAACTTCTCTAAAGTTCTTTGAAAATTGTTAATGACGATTTCTGAAGAACTTCCCTGAAGTTCTCTGGAGATCATTTCTGAAGTTCTCTGAAGGTTGACCCTGAAAGTCTCTTAAGAATTTTTCAAAAATTCTCTAAAGAACTGTCCAAAAATTCTCTGAAGGATTTTTCTGAATATCTCGAAAGATCTTCCTCAATTCTCTAAGCAACTTCCATAATATATAATATTCTTTAGAGGACGTCCCTGATTTTTCCGTAGAACTGCCCTGATGTTTTCTCTGAATGCCCTTGAAGAACTTCGATAAAGTTTTCAGAAGACGTTTCCAACTTTTCTCTGAATAATTAAAAATGAAGTTCGCTGAAATTGTTTCGCTGAAATTCTCTGAAATTTTCTGTCGCTTTTATCTGAACTTATCTGAAAATTTATTGCTCAAAATCTCGGAAAAACCTCACTGAAATTCACGAACGAACTTCGCGGATGTTCTCTGTGGCACTTTATTGAGTTTCTGTCAAAATATTTTTTTGAAGATCTTTGATACTCTCTCTCTCTTGATCTTCGCTGAAATTCTCTAAAGAACTCCGCTGAAGTTCTCTAAGGTGCTTGGCGAAGTAGTTCGTTGATGTTCCCTAAAATACTAGCTAAAGTACTTCACTGAAGTTTTTGTAGAATTTCGCTGAAGTTCTCTGAAGAATTACTCTGAGCATCTTCAAAAACTTCTACAAATATCTTTGCCCATTTTTTTCTTGATTCTACAGAAAACATCAGGAAAGTTCTTTAGAATACATAACAGAAGTTCCTCAGAGAACTTCAGGGAAGTTCATGAAAGGATTTCACAGAAGTTCTTCAGAGAACTTCAGTGAAGTTCATCAAAGTACTTCAGAGAACTTAACGGAACTTCTTCAGAGAACTTCACGGAGAACATGAGAAAAGTTCTTCAGAGTTCTTCAGGAAAGTTCTCTAGGGAACTTCAGGATAGTTCTCCCCAGATATTGTGGGAAGTTCTTCAGATAACGTCAAGGATGTTCTTCGGAGAACATCAGGAAAGTTCTCCAGAGAATATTGGGGAAGTACTTCAGAAAACTTAGGGGATATTCTTGAGAGTACTTCAGGGAACTTCAGGAGAGATCACCAGATATCTTTAAGGAAGTTCTCCAGGGGACTTTAGGGAAGCTCTCCAGAGATCTTGCGGAAAGTTCATAAGAAACGTCTAGGATGTTCTTCAGACAAACTACATGAAAGTTCTTCAGAGAACTTCAGGAAGTTCTCTAGAAAACTTCAGGAAAATCTCCTGAGATCTCAGGGAAGTTCTTCAGTGAACTTCAAGTAAAGTTTTTAGAGAACTGGGAAAGTTGATCAGCATACTTCAAGAAGTTCGTCAGAGAGAACTGCAGGGAAGCTCATCATAGAACTTCAGGGTTTATCAGAGAACTTTAGGGGAAACTCATCAAAGAATTAAGTTCTCTGAAGAACTTCCTTGACAAGCTTCAGTTAGCTTCTCTATGATTCTTTGAAAATATTCAATTAATATTTCTGAAGAACTTCCTTCTCCGTTCTCCGTTCTCCGAATATCATTTCTGAAGTTCTGTGAAGGTTTTTCCTGAAATTATCTGGAGAACTTCCCAGAAATTGCTCAGAAGAATTTTTCGAATTATCTTGAAAAGACTTCCCTGAAGTTCTATGAAAATTTTCCTTCAAGTGCTCTGAAGTTCTCTAAGAATCTTTGGTGAAGTTCTCTGAAAAACTTCCATAGTATTTTTATCCCTGATTTTTTCCATAGAACTGCCTGAAGTTTTCTCCGAATATCATTGAAGTACTTGAAAAAGTTTTCTGAAGACGTTTCCAGTTGTTCTCTGAATAATTTTCTTTGAATTTTCCGGAAGCACTTTTATGAAGTTCTCTGTAATTGTTTCGCTGAAATTTCTGAAGTTCACAGCGGCTTTTATCTGAAGTTTTCTCGGAGAGAACTTCACTGAAATTCTCGAAGAACTTCGCTGGTGTTCCTTGCAGCACTTTGTTGAGTTTTCTCTTACGTACTTTGCTGAAACTCTCTGAAAGAACTTCGCTGAAATTCCCTAAAGAACTCTGCTGAAGTTCTGTGAAGTACTTCGTTGAAGTTCTCTGAAGTACTTAATTGAAGCTCGCTAAAGTAGCTCGCTGAAGTTTTATTAGAATTTTGCTGAATTCCGTGAAGTTCTTCGTGAATTACTCTGAAAATCTTCCAAAACTTCCCTGAATATCTTTCCCTGACGCCTTCGATTCTTTTCTTCCGATTTTTCTTCCATTTTTCTTCTTTTACTTCTATTCCTACGCTTCTCTTAATCGGCTTTTCTATTCCGATTCTCTTCTCTCGTTTATTTTTTTCTCCTTTATAATCTAGATTTTCAGCACTGGGCTAGTTCATCTCCCCGTCAGCAGTCACTCAAATACCTTTTGGGTATTTACGTAACATGTCCGGGGTGAGATTCGAACTCGCAACTTTGACGTGAGAGGAATGGATGTTTACCACGACGATGGGGTCTCCCCCTCTTTCGCTTACTTTATTCCGCTTTTCTGCTTTTGCTTCTCTTCTAGCTCTTTGATTTTTTCGGTTCACTTTTCAAGTTTCTATTCTGCCTTTTCTCTTCTTCCGCTTCTTCTCTTACATTCCTATCTTCCGCTTCTTGTCTTCCGTTTCTGTTTCTCGCCTTAAGTTTCTCTTCTTCCACTTTGCTACATCTGCTTCTCTTTTTCAGCATTTTTTCTTGTGCTTGTTGTTGTTGTTGTTGTTTCGTATTTACGCCTGACCCTGAAACTCCCATCGGCATCGACTGGAATTAATGCCAGGCAACCACGCTTATCACTTGCCACCAGTGCCGTCATTCGGTTCTTTAATATTTCCACTTCTTTGTTTCCGCTCTTCTTCTTGCGTTTTTGTTCTTCAAATTCGCATTTTTTGTTTCGGGTCTTGTTTCGGCAAAGTTCTTCTGTTTTTTTTTTAATTCCTGTTGTTCTGCTTCTCTTCTTGTGCTTCTTGTGCTTCTACCGATTACTTTCTTCCGTTTCTCTTCTACCGTTTCTCTTCCTTTGCTTATCTTCTTCCGTTTTTTTTGTTTTGCTTCTGGCATCTCTACTTCTGCTTCTTTTATTCCCCTTTTCTTCTTCGGCTTCTCTTTCTACTTCTATTCTTCCGCTTCATGTTTTAAGTTTCTTCTTCTTCTATTCTGCTTCTTCTCTTCTTCCACTCCTCTTCATCTGCTGCTCTTATTCCGTTCCTTCTCTTACGCTTTTTGCCGTCCATTTTTGTTTTTCCGCTTTTTCTCTCCCGTTTCTCGTTTCCGTTTCTCTTCTTCCCCTTCTCTGCATCAACTTTAATTCTATTGCTACATTTCTTTTGTTTGTTGTTAATGTTTTTCATGTTGTTTCATGTTTCATGTTGTTTCATGTTTTTCATATTTAAGTTACTTTAAGTTACTTAACTTTTTAAGTAACTCCAGCTTATTTTCTTTTGCTTCTTTTTTCTCGCTTCTCTTCTTACACTTCTTCAGCTTCTGTTCTTCCGATTCTCATTTTCCGTTTGACTTATCCCACTACTTTTCTTTAACCTCTTCTTTTATTTCTCTTTTTCTGAGTCTCTTCTTCTAATTCTCTTCTTCTGATTCTCCTCTTCTGATTCATTTCATCTGATTCACTTCTTCTGTTTCACTTCTTCTGCTTCTTTTTTTTCTGATTCTCTTCTTCTGATTCTCTTCTTCTGATACTCTACGTTATCTTCCTTTTTGTCGTTTGTTTCCTTCCAATTCTATTATTTCAGCTCTCTTCTACCATTTCTAAAATTTCGATTCTGTTCTTCCGCTTCTTCTCTGCTGATTTTCTGTTTATGTTTCTCTTTTTTCCTCTCCTCTTCTGCTTTTCTTCTTCCACTTCTATCCTTCCCTTTATCTTCTACCACTTCTATTCCACTGCTTCTTTTGTTCCACTTTTATTTTTCAGCTTTTTTTATTCCACTTTTCTTCCTCTGTATCTCTTCCTCCACTTCTTTTGTTTCACTTCCATTCTTCTGCTTTCTGCTTCCGATTCTCTTCTTCCATATCTCTTCTGCCATTTCTTCTCTTTCTTTTCTCTCTTCAGCTTCAGTATCTGTTCTCCGCTTCTCTTCTTTCTCGTTTCTCGTCTTCCGCTTCTATTCTTCTACTTATTTTCATACGCTTCTTTTCTACCGCTACTTTTCTTCCATTATTTTTCACTGCTTCTGTTCTTCAACATGTCTTCTTCCCTTTCTCTTCATTTATTAATTTACCCTCGTTTTTCTTCTTTCGTTCCTCTTCTTACGCTTCTTTTCTTCTGCTTTTTTTCTTCCGCTTCTTCCTTTCCTCCATATCAAACACAGCAACACATGAGCCGGAACCATTTAGCAGTTTTCGTCTAAGAAAATCCCAATGGCACTGACAGCACCTGATACCAGACCGACTGGGTTCTGGGGCAACCACGCTTTCCATTACACCACCGGCATTGTCATTCTTCCACTTGTCTTCATTCGCTTATTTTCTTTCGCTTCTGTTCTTCTGATTTTAATTTTACCGTTTCTCTTACCCCACTTCTCTTCGTCTGATTCTCTTCTTTCGTTTGTCCTCTTCCAGCTCTCTTCTTCCGTTTCTCTGATTTCTTCTTTCCTCCGGTTGTCCTCTTCCGCATTAATCCTACCTTTTATTTTCTTCTGCATCTAGTCCTCCGCTTCTTCTGTTCGCTTCTCTCTTCAGCTTTTTTTATCCCACTTTTCTTCGTCTGCATCTCTTCCTACGCTTCTTCTGTTCCACTAATATTCTTCTACTTACTGCTTCCGTTTCTCTTCTTCCACTTCTTTCCCACCCTTTCTTCTCTTTCATTTCTCTCTTCCACTTCCGTATCTGTTTTCCTTTTCTCTTCTTTCGCTTTTTCTTTCTCGTTTTTCGTCTTCTGCTTCTATTTTTCTACTTATTATCATTTGCTTCTATTTTCCGCGGTTTCTCTCTGGTTTCTCGTCTTCCGGATCTATTATTCTTCTTCTATTTTTGCTCCCCTTTCTTTTTCGCTACTTTTCCTCCACTTCTGTTCTTCTACATGTCTTCTTCCACTTCTCTTCATTCATTCTTTACTTTCACTTCTCTTCTTCCGGTTCTCTACTTACGCTTTTCTTCTTCCACCTCTCCTTTTCCGCTTATTTTCTTCCACTTCTCTTTTTCTGCTTCTCTTTTCCCGCTTTCATTTTTTCACTTCTCTTTTTCCGCCTCCTTTTTTCCACTCATCTTATTCTTCTTAATCAATGAGGTTTTGTTTTATCTCTTTCATTTTCACTGTATTTCCATCTTCTTTCCAACTTTCCATTTCTCTCTTTCACTTCTTCGTCATGTTCCACTTGTGTTCTCCTGGTTCTCATTTTTCATTCCTCTTCTAACACTTTTCTTATTTCTTTTCTCATCATTTGATTGTTTTCTTCCGATTCTCTTCTTCCACCTCTCTTCTTTTGCTTCTCTTTTACCACTTCTTTGTTTTCGTTTCCTTTCTTCCACTTATCTTATTCGTCTTAATCAATGACGTTGTGTTTTTTCTCGTTCATTTTCACTGTATTTTCATCTTCTTTCCAGCTTTCAATTTTTGCTATTACTTCTTCGTCAACTTGCTTAACTTCCGTTTCCGGATGACATCGTCTAGCCAAATTTCCATTCGATTCTTCGCATTTATTTTGCTATGTGTGATTCGGTGCGATATCTTGATAAGTTGTTGAGTTCATCATGTGAAACATACATCAAATAGACAAGAAAAATGTTGGAAGTAAATCCATAATTTTTCAGGATGCCCTCAAGAGTCAGCTATTTTGGATAAGGTTAGTTTAAAAAATCTGTTTCGGCACAATGCGCGAAAATGATTCCTTTGTTGATATTCGGCGCTCTACAAGTACAGCTTCCTAAAATATAACAAACGGCAATGGTGAAACTCGGCAGTCTAGATTGCCAGCTTTTTCGTAAATAAGTTTACTCATTAACCAGCTACGAAGTCGTATTTCCACTGTAAACCAACCCTATTATTCCACAATATGCCACAATCGTTCCTCGTACCATCCTGCTGCTTTGATTTCGTACAAACTCCACCCAATAGGAGGCAGTAGGAGAGAGCGACATTGACGATGATAATATTTAGCGCCGTAGACGGTTCATGGATCACGCTGAAGTGAATTTTGCGCTTGGGAAGCACAAGTGGAGGAAAAATGCTGCTCTCCAAATGAGAATACAATTATACACATTAGTATTATGTATATTGGCGTGGGTGCGGGGACAATGGATGAATCAAGGAGATGCGGGAAACTTTTCTTCGCTCCGAACAGAGGAAACGGAAGGCGGAAAATATGTTTGTAAGAAATTTAGACAGCGATGAAGAGGCCTGAAGATGCCTGCAAAGTTGGATAGATGGAACAATGATGTCGCAAAAGTTAATTGATCTGTCAGTTTGACTGAGGGGAGAAACGATACAAACAACCGAGGAAGGGGGGAAACCTTTTCCGGGGTTGAATGAATATTTCATAAAGTGGAACGTTCCACTTGAATGCGTACGAGGAGTTTCCATGTTCCGAAACGATCATTTTTCGACAGTTTGAAGCGTGAGAAAAGTAGGCTGTTTCTACGGGAAGTAAACAAATCCACCCAAAGCCGTCGATAATTCCGAACATCTTTTCCCCAACGAAGAATAAGCTCAATAAGGGCCATTATGATTATTTCCACCGCACAATCAGCAAATATTTGCCGCCAGTCATCATCGTAATTACACTCAACGGTCTGATATCCGGAAAAAAAACTTCAACCAGCAGCATCATCATCTTGTTCGAGGGAGTCTAAAAGTGTGATTATCCCTCCATCGTTCGCCCCAAAACTGCTCATTGTGTGAGAAAAAGAGAGTCATTACAACTTGTAGCGGAAAAACAAACCCTTAGCCGTCGCAGCCCCGGGCTCGGAACAGAAATCTAATCAAGATATGATACAATCACCAACGATTTATGACTTGTGTAAGGGATCCATTCTCCTTCCTTCTCCTCCTTCTTCTAAACCGACTTTCAACCCTCGTCTGTCGGTCGGTCGGAACAAAAGGAAACTTTCGCCGGGATCTTTGGCAGCAGAGTCGGTGGGGTTTTTTGTGTTCGAAAGAAAATAGAATCATATCGATATTAAATTTATTTGTTTGCTCGAGGAAAACTTCGTTCCAGACGGGTAGCTTCCTGAGAAGTGGCAGAGCTCGACCCGGGAAGGATGGGAGTGGATTTTGGCCATATGGAGTCCCTTTCCTCGGTGCTGGGCATGTTTGCAAGTTTTTGGACCGGATATGGGTGTAGATTTTCTTTTCAACTTCCGGAAGGCGAGAACTCAGATGTTTGCTGCGAAGTTAACATGATCGATTATGGGTTGTGTTCGTTGGATAAGTTTTGTTGTTTTCAATTGAATTTTTCGATTCGTTCTAAAACGATTGGGAACATTTTTCAATCTACCGAATGTGGTTCGTTGAAATCGGAAATCACAAAAGAGTAGTTCAACATTTTCATCCATCTCTACTAGATCTGTGCGCCGCCACCGCCACTATTTGCGACCGGCGCGCCGCTGAATTATTTTGCCCGCGCCGCCGGGCAATTTGAGGAACGCTGATAAAAAATTTCACCGTTTATGTATCCCTTCAATTAAGTTTCTTAGCCCTTCAGAAACCTGAGTCATATACCATAGCCCCTCTATGAGATGTGCCATCGAGAGAGGGTGTGCGTCTGGAACAGTGATCAGCTTTGTCGTTTCGTTCTAGAAACTTCAGTGTACAGTTTCGTGTTTCAATTTTTGGCAATTTTGCGAGTGAGTTTGAATTTAAAAATAATGAAAGGTCCGTCTTAAATGTCGAGAAAATTTCCATCACAAGTAATGGTATTCGAACTATGAATGCGCAAATGGCTGGAATCCCCCAGCACCGTATAACACTGGATCCTGCGGACTTGGGCACGTCTTACCTCTGAAGCGGTCGGGAGCGAAAAGAGGATGAGTCAAAATGGGAGACGTCGAGGCCTTCGGTTCGGCGATGCTGATGCTCGTGTGAGTTCAGCAACAGTGCTCCCAGTAGAAGGATTTCAATCCACATAAGGCACAAGATTGAGCTCTTTTCACACTAGCGGTAGTGGAGCCCACACACGAACCAGCGCACAGTGGACAAGAACTGATGAAAACTAAGGAAAAAATATGTAACTTTTGTCGCTTTTAAGCGCGTCTTGTAAACAAGGCCATTTCCGCTTGGAAATTGTATGGGAAATCGTTGTGATAGATAGGGGTGTGGAGTTAAAGAGCTTATCTTACCCCACTTCCCCTTACAATTTTAAATAATTTATAGACATCTTTGCACGGATGATCAACAAAATAGTGCTAGTCCCATGTAAAATTTCCTGTAAAATCGAATAGAAGCTGTTTCAACTACCATATGGCTCTGTGAACATAGATATGCCTGATTTTACCCCACTTCTCCTTATATTATTGAATAATTTATAGATATCTTTGCACGGAGTCGCTCAAGATCAACAAAATAGTGCAAGTCCCATGTGAATTTTTCTGGAAAATTGAAGAGAAGCTGTTACAACCACCGCTATGTGGGCAAGATATGATGAAAACTAGGGAAAAAATCTGTAATTTTTGTCGCTTTGAAATTTGATTTTGAAATTCTTAGATTTTTAGATTTTAAAATGTTTAGAATTTTAGATATTTAGATTTTCTATTATTAAGATTCTTTTATTTAAAGATTCTCTGACTTAGGGATTTTCAGATTTTAAGATTTTTAAATTTTAAAATATTAAGATATTAAGATTTTCAGATTTTTCGATTTTTCGATTCTCTGACTTATGGATTTTTGGATTTTAAAATTTTTAGAATATTAAATTTTTAAATTTTAAGTGTTTGAGATTTTAAGATTTTAAGATTTTAGATATTTAGATATTTGAATTTTTAGAGTTTAAGTTGAGTTTATTAGGTATAAATATTATCAAATATTGAGATTTTTTTTAAGATTTTCTGACCTATGGATTTTTAGAATTAGGGATTTTAAAGATTTAAAACTTTTAAGATTTTAAGATTTTAAGATTTTAAGACATTAAGATTTGCAGGTTTTTATATTTTAAGATTTTTAAATATTTGGATTTTAAGATTTTCAGATTTTTCGATTTTTCGATTCTCTGACTTATGGATTTTTTGAATTGAGGATTTCTGAATTTTTGAAATTTCGGATTTTCGTTTTATAGATTTTTAGATTTCTAAATTTTTCCACAACAAAACCTAAATTTTTAGATTTTAGGATTTTTAATTCGTAAGATTTTTCGATTTTGAGATATTAAGATTTTTAAATATTTAGATCTTTTGATATTAAGATTTTTTGATTTTTAGATTTCAGATTGAAACATTTTTAGAGTCTTACACATATGGATTTTTAGATTATTAGATATTAGGATTTTATTATTTTTGGTTTTTTAAATTTTAAGATTTTTAGAGTTTTAGATTTTTGGTTATTTGGAATAAAAGATTATAAGATTTCAAAATTTTAAGGTTTTGAGATTTTGAGATTTAATGATTTAAATTTTAAGATTTTCAGATATTAAGATTTTCAAATTTTTAAATTCTTAGATATGTAAATATTTAAATATTTAGATATTGAAATTTTTTGATTTTTAAATGTTTATATTTTAAGAAGTTGGGATTTTCAAATATATAGATTTCTTGATTTTTGGATTCTCTGACTTATGGGTTTTACGATTTTAAGATTTTAAATTTTAAGATTTTAGGATCCCAGGATTTTAACATTTTAAAATTAATAGATTTTTAGATTTTTGGATTTTTATATTTTAGATTTCTAGATTTTTTAATTTTTTATTTTATGATTTGAAGATTTATAGATTGTTTGATTTTTAGATTTTGAGTTTTTTTTAATTTTAGATATTAAGATTAAATATTTCGATTTAAAGACTTTATGTTTAGATTTTTAGATATTTGGATATTCAAATATTTGGATTTTTTCATTTTAAGGTTCTCTGACTAATGGATTTTTAGAATTTAAGAATTTTAAATTTTTAGATTATAAGATTTTTAAGATTTTAAGATTTTAAGATTTAAGGATTTTAAGATTTTAAGATTTTGAAAGATTTGGATCTTGAGATTCTTAGATTTGAGGGTTTAGTATATTTTGATATTTTTGGATTTTTGAATTTTAAGATTTTAACATTTTTAGTTTTTTAGATTTTTAGATTTACAGATTTTTAGATTTTTTGATTCTAGATTTTTTGATTCTAGATTTTTTGATTCTAGATTTTTTGATCTTTGGATTTTAAGATTTTCAGATTTTAAGTTTTTAGATTTAAGGGTTTTAAGATTTTTAAATTTCTAAGTTTTGAGATTTTATGATTTCAAGATTTTTTTATTTAAAGATTTCTAAATTTTTAGATTTTTAAATTTTTAGATTTTGAAATTTTGGAATTTTTATATTATTAAATTTTAAGATATTAAGATTTTTAGGTTTTTATAGATTTTTAGATTTTAAGATTTTTAGATTTATAGATTTTAAGATTATATGTAGATATAGAGATTTTTAGATTGTGGTTTTTTGAAATTTTAGATATTTAGATTTTTGGATTTTTGGATTTTTAGATTTTTAGATGTTTTGATACTTAGATATTAAGATTTTTAACATGTTTAGATTTCAGATATTAAGATATTCAGATTTTTTTAATATTTTTATTTTAATATTCTTTGACTTATGGATTTTTTGATTTCAAGATTTTTAAAATTTTAAGATTTAAGAATTTTAAGACTTTTAAATTTTAAGATTTTAAGATTTAAAATTATTTGGATTTTAAGATTTTAAGACTTAAAGGTTTTTTAGATTTTAATGTTTTTAGATTTTATTATTTTAATATTTTTAGATTTGTAAGTTTTCAGATTTTGAGATTTTGAGATTTTTAGATTTTTTGATTTTTAAATTTTTAGATTTTTAGATTTTTAGATTTTTAGATTGTTAGATTCTAGATTTTAAAGTTTTAAGATATTCAAGTTCTTAGATTTTTTATAGTTTGAGATTGTTGAGACTTTTAGATTTTTAGATTTTTAAATGTTTAGAATTTTAAATGTTAAGGTTTTTAAATGTTTAGATTTTTAGAATTTTAGTTATTTCTTTAGATTTTAAGATACTTAGATTTTAAGGTTTTTAGATTTTAAGATTTAAAGATTTTCAGATTTTACGACTTTGAGATTTTGAGATTTTAAAATTTTTAAATTTTGAGATTTTAAGTTTATAGTTTTTTGTTTTTAAGATTTTTCGATTTTTAGTTTTTTTGATTTTATGATTTATTGATTTTAAGGTTTTTTTGATTTAAGGATTTTGAGATTAACGGACTTAAGGATACTTAAGATTTTGAGTTATTTAGATGTTTAGGTTTAAACATGTTTAGATTTTAAGATTTTAAGATTTTCAAACATTAAGATGTTTTGATTTTTAATTTGTAGACTTAAGGATATTTAGATTTTAAGATTTCAGGATTTTTAGATCTTTTAATTGCTTAGTACTAAGATTTTTAGATATTTAGCATTTAAGTATTTTTAGATTTTAAGATTCTTAAATATTTAAAGTATATGTAAGATTTTGAGATTTTAGGTTCGAATTTTTAGATTTTTACATGTTTAGATTTTAAGATATTTAAATTTATTGCAAATATTTAGATGTTTTGATTTTGAGATTCTCTGATTTATGGATTTAAAGATTTTAAGATTTTCATATTATAAGATTTTAAGACCTTAAGATATAAGAATTTTATGATTTTCAGATTTTCAATATCAAGGTTTTTAATTTATATTTTTGGGTTTTTAGATTTTAAGATTTCAAGATTTTAAGATTTTAAAAGTTTAAGATATTCCGAATTTTAGATTTTCAGATTCTTAGAGTTTTAAATTTTTAAATTTTAAGATTTTGAGATATTGATATTTTGAGATTTTGAGATTTTGAGATTTTTAAATTTAAGATTTTAAAACCTTAAGATATTAGGATTTTAAGATTCTTAGATTTTTAGATATTTAGATTTTAAGATTTTTAGATAGTACTATTTTAAGATTTTTAGAGTTTTAAGTTGTTAAGATTGTAAGACTTAAATATTTTTGGTTATTTAGATTTCTAGATTTTAAGATTTTCAGATTTTTAGATTTTTAGATTTTTAGATTTTTAAATTTTGAGATTCTGAGATTTTGAGATTTTAGGATTTTGAGATTTTGAGATTTTGAGAATTTGAGATTTTGAGCTTTTGAGATTTTTAAATATAAAGATCTTTAGATTTAAGAATTTTAGATTCTTAGATATTAGGATTTTTAGATTAGAAGATTTTAAGATATTTAGATTTTTAGATTTAAAGATTATTAAGTCGTCTAGATTATAAGAGCTTAATATTTTTCGATGTTTAGATTTTTGGTTTTTAAGATTCGTAAAGTTTTAGAATTTTATTTAGATACTTAGATTTTTTGATTTTTCGATTTTAAAATTTTCAGATATACAGAATCTTAGATTTTTTCGATTTTCAGATTTTTAGATTTTTATATTTTTAAATTCTCAGAGATTTTGAGATTTTGAGATTTTGAGATTTTGAGATTTTGAGATTTTGAGATTTTAAGATTTTTAGATTTTAAGATCTTAAGATATAAGGATTTTTAGATATTTAGATTTTTAGATTTTTAGAATTTTTAGATTTAGAGATTTTTGGATTTCTAGATATTTTGATTTTGGATTTTACATTTTTATATCTTAAGATTTTTGAATTTTTAGATTTCTAGATATGTTAGATTTTTACTAAGATACTTAGATTCTGAAGATTTTAGATTTTAAAATTTCAAAATATTCAGATTTTTAGATTTTGAGATTTTCTAGATTTTTAAATTTAGAATTTTTATATATTTAAAATTAAACTCTTAGCTTCAGGACAAAACATCCCTACAGAGCCGCTTGCGGCGCGTCAGCTCAGTCGCAAGGGTCTCCCACTTA